>JAEANM010020552.1:0-12071 GCA_017656035.1 Myanophis thanlyinensis
TAAAAAATTATTACTAAAAGGTTCTAAAAATTTTTATCAAAAGTTAAAAATTTAATATATTAAAATTAACTATCCCATTATTTCTCAATTATTTCTCACCTCTCTGGTGGCCTCTTTCTAGGGTTGCTTGTGGTTCACCTCATGGTAAGAGCCTGGCTAGGCCTGGCTAGACTGGGCTGGGCTGGGGGAGCTTGTTTCCATGGAAAAGGCTCATGGAAACTGCTGCCTGCAGTATTACTTGCTGAAGTTGCCATGGAGAAGCTGGCAGGATTGGAGGGAAGCTGGTGCTGGGCAATCCTGGAATAGCAGGTGTTCCCAAGCCATTCAGAAGGTGGCAAGGACCAGCATGTGGGAAATGGGGGGGAGGGGGGTAACTCGTCCATGCAAAGCTGCTTGTTGCAGCTCTGTGTCCCCAGCCAGCCCTTCCAGGACCTCCAACGAAGCTGAATTGTCCCTTAACCCCCAATGGTCCTCTGGGACATGTCAGCGGGAAATGTAGCAGCTACCACTGAACCCCAGGAAGGAAGAGCTTCTTGGCTCAGGGAGGCTCGCAGGGGCTCTGGCCTGGGGCCACTCAGCCAGAGAGCACCCAAAGGGAAACCTTGACACGGCCAGTCTCGCAGGCAAAGGTTACCCTAAGAAGCACCATATTCTATCAAGGTGGGAGATGCCAGAGGTCTCACCTGGGGCCTTTTGCACATCCTCCATCTGGCAGGGCAACCTTTGCCTTCGAAGATTCTGGACTCTCTCTTGCTCTGGTGCCTGAAAATACGGGATGCTGATCAGCCCCCCACGCCCCCAATAAGCAATACTCCTGTCTCACCTCCGGTGTGGGGCTTATTCCAGGGGCACCTTGGGGCTCCGACAGGGGGGTGGGCTGTATGTCTCCCAAGAGAACTGGAAGCAGCTCCTTGGGAACTGGGGTGGAGCTGACCTTGGTCTGACTGGCAGCGGATGGACCCAGCGTCTGCCAGGGGAGAGGGCAGAGGGCAGAGGGCCAAAGGCTCCCACCAGCCCAGCCGCCATGCCTTCACTAGGGCACTCCTTCGCAGCTGCTTCCAGCCGCCTCGCCCAAGTACTTTCGACTCGACATGCCAAAGATTTTCCGCCAAGGCAACCTATCCGGACCAGACTTCCCTCCTCCGCTCGGGTTCAGCAACCCGCGTTGCTTTCGCGAGCATCCCGGGCAGGCTTCCCGGTGCTGGTTCAGCCTGCCCGCCGGGCCCTTTGTTCGGCGGGGGGCAGGGCAGGGCGGGGTGGGCTCAGCCGTCCGACCGGGGCCGAGCGCGGAGGAGGCAGCGGCACCCTCACCTGGCCGGCCGCCCGGCCTTCCCCTCCCTGGCCGCGGGAGGCAGAGGCGGAGCCAGGCAAGGCGGAGCGGGTGGCCCCTCCCGGCTCCGGCCGCCGGGGCTCCGGATGGAGGCGGCGGCCGTCCCGCCGGGGCGTCTCTGCGGAGACGGCGGGGCGTGGTTGCCCCACCCGCGCGCCGAGCCTCCGCCGGGAGCAAGTGGGCCGCGGCCGCCTGCGAGGGGCTGGTGATTGACAGCGCGTGCAGCACGGCTGGGTGGAGCGCTGGGTGGGGTCAGGCTGGCGGCTGGGGGGGAGCCGAGCGCGCCGGGAGGAGAGAGGCGAGAGCGGAGCCTGCCAGCCCAGCGGACGGGCGGACGGAGGGACGGGCGCCGCCGCCGCCGCCGCCGCCGCCACCGCGCTCTCCGGGCCTGGACCGGCGGCCGCGCGGGAGGAGCAACGCCAAGTAAGTGGGCGCGGGGCGGAGAGGCGGGCCGGACGGAGGGTGGGGAGGAAGAGGAAGCGGCGCCACCCCAGGAAGCGGCGGCAACGGCAGAACGTACCCGGCCCCGGCGGAGGCGGCGGCATCTCCGCAGAGAGCCCGGCCGGGCGCCGGCAGCCTCCGCCCAGGAGTGCACAGGCGGCCCTTGCCCGGCCGGCGCCCCCCTGCAGCTGGGCGGCTCTGGCGGGCGCTGCAGGTCGGGGGCGCGGGGCAGGCTGGCGGGCTGTTCCCGGCCGGAGGAGCCTCTTTGGGCCGCCGCCCTGGCGCTGCCTCCTGGGCGCGGGCTGCTGCGGAGCTGACAGCTGTAGAGGCTGGGCGCTGGGCCTCGGGTCCCCGAAGGCAGAAGATGGGAGGGGCCGAGGGGGCGGGTCCGAGCAGCAGGTGGGCGGGGCGGGGCTGGCAGCGGGTCCCCTTCGGCTCTGGCCCCTCCCGGGTCCCGGCTGGCCGGGCGCGGTGAGCTCGGAGGGAGGGCAGCTCCGCGGTTGGGATGACTCTGACATTCTGCACTCGCCCAGGAGCGCCCTTGCGCGGCTTTTAGCGGGCGCCGACGGAGCGAACGGGCGCCTTCCCCCCTCCCCTTGGGAGAGGGCGGGCGGGGCCTGCACGCTTATTCCGTGGGGTCCCCAAAGCACCTTTAAGAGTCGCCAGGGGCGCAGAGAATGGAGGTGGGGGATGTGCGCCGAAAGTTGGCCAGGGTTTTTCATGCTGACTGCCCTGCCTCTTTGCCCCTCCCGCTTCGGGGTCCAGCCCCCCCCCCCCAGCCCTGGTTTAGGGGTGAGCAGCTCCTTGAATTGGAGGTGGGGGCCTTGGAAGCTGGAAGCCTTTTTCCTTTGTGGAAGCCGGGGAGGGCTTGGCCTCAACCTGTGCCAAATGTGCGGTTGGCATGGTAGTGGGGGCCCTCCATCTGCTGCCTTTTCTGGGATTGGTTTTCGGGACACTCCCTTCCCCCCTTTGACACTGTGGGGAGCACTGCTATTTCTCTGGGTCCACTGCCTCCTGGGAGGCTATGGGGAGGAGCCTTGTGGTTTGGGCGGGTTTTCCCCTAGTCCCCTGGCAGGAAAGTCTCCACAAAACTGCATCTCTGGATCTGAAGCCCCCAGTGCAGTGAGGGCTTAACCTGGGCTCCCTGGCTCCCATCTTCAGGGCTGTGGGTCAGACTGCTTTGTGGCTTCCTGGAGGAGCAGAACAGCCCAGGGGGCTTCTAAGCTTGTGGGACTACTCAAGGGGCTGAGTTTTGACAGTGGGCAGTTTATGGATCTCCAAGGGTGGAGCATCCGTTTTGGGGCCCATGAAGCATCCTTTGGGGAAGCCACCAAAGCCAGCTTTGGAGAGGTCAAGTATGTGGGGAGCAACAACCCCCACTGTGAAGAACGGGGATGGGTTGAGGGAGAGAGCAGACCAGAGTGTGGGGGGCCCTGTGGTTGGATAGGCGCTCGTCCCCAGATACAATCCCTCTAACCGCTGTACTGCACTGCTAACTTTTGTTCTGCATTTCTCCTCCAGAGGTCTTCTGGGGTGGCTTTGTTTTAGGAAGGGGTGGGCCTTTTCCAGATTGGCACTTTGAGGTGGCCATGAGTTCCAGAGGTCCTTTGCTACCATCTTTGCACAGGCAGAAGCCCACAGACCCAACTGAGAAAACCTGACAACCTACTTTCCAATTTATGGCCTCTCAGCAGCCTTCCTCTGTTGTTTGTGACCACCATGGACGACTCTCTCCCGTCCTTCCTTGTTTTGGGTAAAATGGCAACAATATTAAAAAAAAGACAAATATTGTATTTTTTCCTTAGAACAAGGAATGGAAGCATTTGAGAGATGTTTCTTTGTGGGCTAAAGCTGTGGGTCCTCAGGAGGGCTGTGGGCTTTGGCTGGAGAAGGTCCAAAGTGAGCTAGTTCCCCTCTTCGCTCCCCATTAATTGTATCTGGGGATGCAGCTCACCTTCCCCACTCTGCTACCTCCTCCGTCCCTCTGCCTGTTCTTGCTTGCGGCCACATGTCATCCTTGAGTCCAGAGGCTTTCCGTTTGTTCTGAGTGGTGTGTCTTTGGATATGTGGGATGTGCCCTTGTGGACTCGGGCAGTGCTGGCGCCCGTCTTTTCCAGGAGTATGAAGGAGGCTGAGGTGTGCCTTGCAGACACATTTTGAGGAGGAAGCCAGCTCATGTGCCACCCTGGAAGGTTCCTGCTTTCTGGGAAGGGCCAGGAAGTCTGTGGGTGTTGCTCCTGCTGTGCCATTGATGCAATCCCACCTGACTTCCTCCCTTGGCTCGGCTCGGCCCAGCACCTGCCCTTTCTGGACAACAGAAAAGCTGCCTTGCCCCTTCCCCAAATGCTAAATGGCTCTCAGTCTCCTCTGCTGCTCCCTTTTTAGTGAACTCTGGCCCTTCCGGTAGCTAGCAGGAGAAGCTGACTTCCCTTCTGGCAGCTTGTCCAGGTGAGACCCAGGTAGAAAGATGGCTTGTCTTGTCTTGCAGCTGATCCCACGGAGCAGCTTGGCTTGGAATGGGAGCACGGAGATGCTTGTTGGACCCTCCCAGCAGAGAGCAAAGTTCAGGCAGGGCCCTGGTCACCTTCACAGGTATGAACTTAAACTCCCAGAATTCTCAGCACTGGTAGAGGCTGTGTTGTCTGGGGAATTCTGGGAATTGAAGTCCGTACTGCTTAAAGTAGCCACGGTTGAGAAATACTGGTTCAGACACCTGGAAGTTGCCAGGTGAGATGCACCATGCTAGGCAGTATCTGCAGCCTCACTGGCCTGTGCCCACTATGCCATTGGAAGAGCCCAGAGGCTCTCTGCGTGCAGGATTGTTTCTAAGCTGAGGTTTGTGCCCAGCACCAAGGTTCACTGTGCCTTGTGCCCACTTGCCTGACAAAGCCCCAGGAATTTTCCAATATACTAATCTGAGCTGAATTCTTGTGCACGGCCTAAAATTTCAGGAGAGATTTTAAAATATTTTGCACCATTTTTGTGCTATACCCTGTTCCTTCTCCCTGTGGCTTTCTCTAAATAAAACAGGGTTAATGTCCCTTTATGTCTATGTTTGCTTTTTTACTTTGGGAAGGTGAGCTTTGACAGAGTAATAAACGCCCTCTTCTTTTGAAAAGAAATGTGTTTTAGCATTCTGAAATGAAGGGATCGGGAAGGAATGCCTGTACTAAGGTAGATTCTTCAAGAATTTAATCTGTGTATTTATTCATTTGGAAGATTTATTTGGCTGCCCATTCAGAGCAACTCTAGGCAGCTTACAAACAGTAAAAGCCCAGTATAAAAATAAACAACCCCCCCACCCCCTAGTGACAACACACGGTCAAAGGAGCCACTTGATGATCTCCATCCCACTCTGGGATCCCCAGGCCTGTTGGCAGAACCAGGTTTTCTGGGCCTTGGCAAAGAGTGCCGGTGTGGGCCCGCCTTATCTCCATGGAGATTTCATGTTCCACGCGGAGGAAGGCCCTACTTCTGGGTCCCGCTAAATGAACCTCCTTAGAGGAGGGGACTCCGGTGGGTCAGGTGGATGTGACTAGGAAAGGACCCTCGTATGACCTGGTCCAAGCCATGAAGGACTTTAAAGGTGACAGTCAGCAGCTTGAATGGCCCAGAGAGGTGACAATGCAGCCTGCAACCGCATTGTTGTCCGTTGTGGTCCATCTACTATTTTATGGTCAAAAGAAGTGTGCCAATGTTTCAGTCTCTACTGTCTTAAGGATGGGGGTCCCTGCTGCTCCCCAGATTTGGGTCATTAAGGCAGATGGGGGAGGCATCCTTTTCCGGCACTTTCCACCCTGGTCCAGTGGGTGCAGGCTGCCCTTCCTAAGTTGCATCAGGACAATCTTTTGGAGGCTGGGGGCTTCATGGGGTATATTTTCTCTCTCCATGAGTGGTTAGTTGGGGGCGGAGTATTGTGTTGCTTTTAAAGAATTTGAAACAGTTGTCAGTCTTCCTGGATTGTTTCTGCCGGGCTCCTCTTCCTGATGCCAGAAGCCACAGGGGTCAGAGCAAATCCGAGGTGGTTGTGGGAACAAGTTCAGCCGTACCCACATGACGCAGAGAAAGCACCTTTCCTTCACCTGCTTGCTTGCTTTGGGTGTCTTGGGGGAGGGTCTTTCTGCAGAAACCCATTTTTTCTAACAGGACACAGCAGAGGTGCAACCTGGCCCCCCTCACAATAGGAGGCCCAGCCTGTGGTGGGCACATTCAAAGCTGCCCCCTCTCCCCTACTGGGCCTTGTTTCCCCCTGGCGCTGGGAAGCAGAGCCACTGATATGCTTGGAAGGTCACAGCTGTGAGCAGGAAGGACATGCCTGGAGGAGGGGGCAGGCAGGGGGAGCCGCCCCAGAGGTGGTCTGCCTGAAGAGGGGGAGTGGGAGGGGAAGACCACACACCCCGTGGTCCCAAGATGGCACCTGGTTGACCCTTGGGCTTCTTTGCCCGAGGAGGGGGAGGACTCTGTGCACCCTTCTTGGTTCTTCCTCCTGGGATTGAGCAATGCCCCCATGTGCTGTGCCAGTGGGAAGGGCCCCCCTCTGCTGCACAGCTGCCTGGCAGTGGAGGCTTTATTTCTTTAACTTTATTTGTTTCTGTCCTCTGCTTCATTTTTAGCTGCCATGAACTCTCATGGGCATTCAGCGGGGAAGGTATAAATAGAAGGAGTGATTCCCCCAGCTATGGGGCAGAGGGGGCTCCCTTTGCACCCCTTGGCTGCCTGGATCTTCACATGGAGGCTGCCCTGCTGCCCAGAGCTGCCTCCCCACAGCTACTGGCCACAGCATTTCTGAAGAAGCCGGCCTCTACGTGCCCCAAAGGTGGCCGGAGAGAGGTTAAGTGCCAGGTGCAGCTCCAGGGCTTGTGTGCAGTGCCAGGGCTCGGCTGCCCTGGAACATGTGAAAAAGGATCCAGGATCCCTTTGGGCCAGCAGCAGTTCCGAGCTGATGGTCCCTTAACTGGGCCAGCTCAGTTCTCAGGGGCTGCCTCATTCTTTCACAAGGCTGGGCCGCCTCTGGAGTGTCTGGGCCCAAACCTGTTTTTCAGGCAGGTGGTGGGGAACGCGCCTGGCACGGTGCTCTGGCTCAAGACTGGCAGGTCCTGTCTGACTATCTAACCTGACCACGGCTGGCCGTTAGCTGTGGGAAGAAGGTGGCAGGCTTAGCATTGCCTGGGGTGGCTGAACCTTGGCAGGGGTCCCATGTGCTGCTGCTCCTGCCATTCCTGCCATTCCTGCCTGGGCAGCGGTTGCTGCTGCGTCTCTTGCTTTGGGGTTACCTGACTGCTTACTTCTCACTTACTTCCTGTGCTTGTCCCATCACTGTGCAGAGGAAATGCACCCCAACTTCCTCCACAGGCTTCCCTTGTCCTGTTGGTGCCCCCAGTGCTTCAGGTGCCCAGTAAGCAGTGTGCCAGTGCACAGGGGCAGCTCTCTTGCCAAGGGGCTGTGAATATTCCAGGTGGATGTTAATATCTGGATGGGGGTGGGGTCTGATTCCAAGGGGTGTGGCCTGCTAATGGACTCCTCCCCCTTGCCTTTTGATGAAAACGAAGCTGGGGGGGCACTCATGTAGAGCAGGGGGATTTCAGGGAACAAGAAGATTGGGGTGGGGGGATGAGCCTAAACTGCCATGTGGGCTTTCTGGGTGCATAGGAACCTTCTTCAGATGCTCCTGTGACTCTGGGCCAAAAGTGGGGAGGCAGGGGTCATTCCCTAGAGATCTGGGCCTGCTGGAAGAGCTCCTCAGTTGAGACAGGCTGTCCATCCATGTCCACCCAGGGCTGGCAGTTCCTCCATCAACTCCTTGTGGCTGAGTGGCTTCTGGGACCTTCTGGTGCTGCCTCTTGAGGCCGGAGGGGGCCCTTTGGGGCCATATTTTTCCTTTTGAGTGGCCCCTCCCTTCCCTCCCCCACCCTCCAGGACTGTTGTTTCTTGCAGTCTGGGAGAAAGGAAATGAAGGCTCCACCCTCCGCCCTCTGAAAGTGGGGGTGGCATTGGGGGGCCTCCCAGCCTGGCTGTAGGCCCAGCCTGGCCACCTGTGGTGGGGGCGGTCAGTCTCCCAGATGCTCAGCAGAAAGTCTCTTGGTTGCTGGGAGCACTGGGGCCACCCAGGAGGAATCTGCGAGGGGGAGGGGCCTTCTGCCATTCAGCGCCCCCTCCTCCTCTTGGCATGATGAGGACAATTGAGAATAAGCCCAGCCTTGCCAATGGGTGCCCTCTGGACCGGCTTGGCCTGCCACCCTCGGGATGGAGCTGCAGCTCTCCCAGCCAAGCATTGCTTGAACACCCCCCCCCTCCCAAGTCAGGACAGCTTTAGAAGTAGGACATTTTCCCAAGGACCCCCCCCCCTTTCCTCCTCAGTGCAGCTGCCTTCAGATTCGAATGAGAGACACCCGCCCTCAGCCCTCTTCCGCCTTGGTTGCTGCACCAGTGTGGGAGGAAGTGGGTTGGCGAGTGCGGCCCTGCCAATGAGGCCACCTGCTGAGGCCCACTGTCACCCGGGGGGAGGGGGGGCATCCTCGAAAGGTGCTGCCTGCAGCTAAACAAAGGTTCCCCTAGGAAAAGCAGGCCAAGGGGTGGCAGAAAGTCTCCTGTGCATTTCCTTCCCTCCCTCCCTTCTTTGCAGATGGCACTGCCAGCTAGAGGGCTCTGCCCACCTGGTCTCCACGTGCCCCATATGCGGCTGGCCCTGTAGCGCAAGGCCCGGCATGCAGAGGCAGCCCTGAGCGGCACAGCCTGCAGCTGGGCAGAGTGGGACTCTGTGTTTTTCCACACTTGGCAGGCTGGGAGCAGCATTATGGAGAGGTTGCGGGACCGTGTGGTGCCCCATTGGGCTAGCCATTCTCCAGGATAGGCATGGGCTCCACACTGCTGCTCTGGAGCAGAGCAAGGGCTGTTGGGGAGCAGATGGGCGGGCCCCGCTACCAGGAGGGCTTTGTTGGGGTGTACATCCGAGGGTTGGTGGGGGCTTCTGCTGCAGAACAACAATCCTGGGGGGCTTCCTTTGCTACACCAGCAGTCTTTGTCATCATTGTTTGATTTCTCTTTCTCCCACAGAATCACAGAGGAACTTTCTCTGTTTCTAGTACAACCATCAGCATAACACCATGCTTGAAAATAATAAATTCAGACATTAAAACAAAAGCTTCTCTGTTTGTCACTTGCAGCAACTTCTTGATTCGCTGCTCAAGGTGGGGAGGGGAAGGTGGCAGAAGGTTCCCCCCCCCTCCCGTGATATGGTGATCCCTCCTGGAGAGCCTCAAGTTGTGGAGGTAGAGAAGGCAACTCAGTCCAATCAAGGTTGATGCTGGAGGCCACAAGAGCCACGAGCTGAGGGGCTTTCAATGGGGGTGCCGTGGATTAACAGAGCACGTGCTGCCCGTCCGGGAGGCCACTGAGTCTGTGCTGCTTTTGGAGGGTGGCAAGCCTCCGTTGAGAGGCTACGGGGCTGGACTGGCACTCACACGTCCTGCTGCTGCCAGTCTCAAATTTCCAGAGGTGGGCAGTGCCTCCCCCTCCTGATTCCTCAGGCCATCCAGCCCCCTGCTGGCTGAAGCTCTGCTGAGAGATGCATGGAAGATGGAGGGGGCTGGCCTCTGATCTGGAACACCCCCCCCCCAGGAGTTAGGAAAGGGGAATGTTTTCCAGCTGGCCAGTCAGTTTTTTGGGGCGCAAAAGCCGACTGGAGTGAGGGAGGAAGAACAGTGCAAATATTCCTTGTTTTGCAATGGCATTTGAGTAAATTTGTAGTTCAGGTGAGCTGGTCTTGCCTCCCCCCTCCCCCACAGCAGCAACCCTGGCTTTTCTCTTTTACCTCCTGCCATTGCCCCCTCCCCCCGCCTCTTCCGCATGTGCTGGTTGGCTCCTGGCCAGCAGAGATTCTCCATGGTCCAGGGTGGGATGGAGCCCTCCTTCTCTGCCCCATGGGCAGCTGGGGCCACCACCCTGCAGGTTTTGGAATGTGGCTGGGAGAAGTTGCTTGGCAACTTCCAGTA
The DNA here is from genome assembly GCA_017656035.1 of Myanophis thanlyinensis. Taxonomy (NCBI): domain Eukaryota; kingdom Metazoa; phylum Chordata; class Lepidosauria; order Squamata; family Homalopsidae; genus Myanophis; species Myanophis thanlyinensis. The sequence continues at coordinate 9,763 of JAEANM010020552.1, forward strand.
CTTGCCTCCCCTCCCCCTGGGTGCCTTAGCTTTGGATAGCTTGAGAAACTGCAGGCAGGGAGGGTGGGCGTGGGGCAAGGGAAGGGCTGGGAATTGGCATGTGCCCCCCCCAGGAGGGTGGCAGCAACAACTGCAGCAGTTGTAGCCTCTGAATCTTCTTTTCTGCCCCCCCAATCCCTGGAGGTGTCCTGTAGTTGCTTAGCAACAGCTTGTTCACACCCCTTCCCTACAAAGCCAAGAAAACTCTGCCTGGCCAGGCAGAAGGGGATCAGCAGGGCTCCTCCAGGGTTCTCCCTCAAGAGACTCTCCTGCCCCCTCTTAATTTGGGAGCTGAGTGCAGTTGGTCCAGGGGAAGGGGGGCTCCTTTTCTAAAGCAGATTAAGCAGGTTGAGACAAGCCCCTTCGTTCGTGTGGGGGGGGGAGTTAACTTTCAGCTGGTGTTGCTTTAGCACCCCTCCTTGGGCATTCTGCCACTTGCTTACATTTCTGAGCATGGGTGGGCAGGATGGGTGGTCTGGGTGGAGCTGTGGGCATCAGTGGACAGAAGAGAGGGACAGTTCTCTTGGCAGGACCCTTGATCCCAGGTGCAAAAGTGCCCTAGCATGGCCAAGCATGCCAGGAGAGCTGGCACATCTGATGGGGAAGCCTTGCAGCTGAGTGACCCCTGAGGCTTTTCCACCCAGCCCAGCCCAGCCCCGCCCCGCCCAGCCCAGCCCAGCCCAGCCCAGCCCAGTCTGGGAGCTGCCCCTGGAAGCAGCCTGAAAGCTTTGAAGGTTTTCCATTGCATTCCCATCGGTTCTAATAATTGTACTCAATCCACTTAGCCAGTTCATTTTTTCCCCTTTGATCCTGCTTTCTGAATGTTACCAGTGACACACCATGGTGAGCCTGATCTCTCCCCCCCACCCTCATGGCCGCCTGCTTGCTTTACTGAAAAAGGTCTGAGTTTTGTCCTTGCAGGCAAAGAGGGAGATGCTGAGGCTGTCTGTTGGATTGCAAAACCTCCCACTCTACCTACCCTTGGGGGACATCTGAGGGGGAGGTGACCCTTTTGCCACTCAGTTTTCACTTTCCTCCCCCTTGAGGGGGTTGGGATAAGAGAGCCCTTCAAAGTCCTGGGTCCCCAATCGCTCAGTCCACTTTTGTGTCCAGAATTCCTCTCCAGCTGTTCTGAAATGCGGCCAGCTGAGCTGAACAATAAGCCAGAGCAGCTCGTCCCTGCTACCGGCCCAGTATTAAAAACAGAAGGGAGGGAGGGAGAGGAGGTGCCACCCTCCAGGCTCTGTGTTCTCTGCATCCCCTCCTCTGCCCTGGGGCCCCCTATCTTGCCAGGTGCCGTTGGGCCCAGAGCTCACCTGCCAAGGGCCTCCCTGGTCCTGCTATGGCTTGGCTTTGCTGGCCCCATGGCAGAGGAGGGGGATGCAGAGCAGGTCCAGGCGCCGCTGGGCGTGTGAGTTCCCTAGGCAACCGTGCCGACAGGCTTGGCCACCTGCCTCCACCCTGCCTCTCGGTGCCATCTGCGTCTGCCTGCCAGCATCTCCTTTGGCGGAGAGCAGGGCAGGGCTGGGCCGGGAGGAAATTCCTGCAGGAGGTGTGGACAGCAGAGCGGCTGGGTGTGTCCCCCACAGCCAGGCGGTATCTGGGGCTCCGCCTCGCCCAGCTTAGGATGGGGGGGGCGCCCTCCTCCCATCTGCTGTGAGCCTGGCTGGCGCGGCAGCCTGTCCCTCAACCTGGGTGGGGCAGGGCGTCACCAGGCGGCTCCCCGTCCATTAATCCTGACCCAGCTCAAGCTGTTGTCCAGGGGTTGCTCCCTCTGGACTAGTTCTCCATGGTGAAGGAGCCTGCCTCGCCCCCCCCGCCAGTTAAGAAGGGGGGCTTCTCTGTCTGCTGAGGAAACCCACCAGGGGGCATGTGGCCCATGTGGCCGGAGGCAGCCTTTCAGGAGAGCCCCTTCTGCGAGGCCTCTGAGCGGAGCCTGCCTTCCTTGAAGGACCTGTGGGGGGGGCGGCACCTTTCTTGTCAGCAGGCGATCAGCAGTGGGGGGAGCAGTCTGTGGGGATGGGGTCTGCTTGACGCTTTGGCAGTCTTTGGAGCAGAAGGAAGGATGTGGGCTCCTTCCAGAAACCCAAGTGGGACCATGAGGGGGCTGCCTTTCTGCCATGGGTTGGGGGGGTCTGTCCTGTTCAAAGGTTTGGCTGAGAGTGGGGGTCCTGGGAGTGCCGCTCCCAGGCTTTCTCCTGCCTGCTGCCTCCTCAGGCTCGGAAGGCGGGGGGGGGGGGGCTCCATTAACTCTGCAGCAGACAAGGAAC
>JAEANM010020553.1:0-12071 GCA_017656035.1 Myanophis thanlyinensis
TCAGACAGTGAGGAGGTTGGGGAGGAACATGGGCCAGTCCTGGAGTCTGGGGAAGGCTCTGATGAGTGCTCTGCATCTAAGGCAGAGATGGGGCCAAGGCCATCCGACAGTTATCAGCTGCCTTCGGAGTCGGAGATCAGTGTGGCAGAAGATTGCTGATGTCCTAAACTGAATGAAAAACAAGGAAGCTTAATTCAGCCTGAAACAGACAAGATAGAATACTGTTGCCAGCGTTATATATGTGTAGGTGGTGAAAAATTCACTGAAGATTGTGAGATTATATGCAAAGTCATTCACTGGGGATGTAAAAACCAAGGAAATAGGGAGAAGGGAGGAATGGAGAAAAGGACTAATGGGGGAAAAGTGGAGAAAATATTTTATATTAATATTTTTTCAGATTTTTTTTCTCAACTTTCATTATCTCCTGTGGTGCAGAGCTGTAAAAACTGGGTATCTATGGACAGAAATGAGATGGAATAAATAGCCATTTTAGCCAGGGCAATGCTACCATGTCACTGTAACCTTGATGAGCCCAGTGAAACTTTTTGATTGAAAATTGCTTTATGATAAAATATCTCTTTTAGAAAAAAAAAATATGTATACTATCTGTAGTTAGCCCCAGAGCTGTGGGGGAGGACCCACAACAAGAAGCTATTTGTTTCTTTTCTATTAGCTAGCATTCTGACTTCTACTTTGACTTTTTCCATGTATTAAATGTGGTGCTGTAGGCTTTCGTCAATTTAATTGGCAGATTAGTAAACTAAGCTTGGGTTGATTGATTGGTGGGGTTGCAATTTTAATCAGCAAGGGCAATTTTTTAAAATGCATTTTCAGCTAGTTTGATCTGCTGGGCTTAATAACAAGGATTGGGGGGAAAAACCTCAAAGGTTGAAGATGACCTTTCCATCTTGTAAGGAGCTCAGCCTTTTATTTATAAAATATTAAATGTTCTCATACTTCACTGTAGGCAGCCTGCAATTTGCTCTTCCATAATGTGCAAATGTATTTAAATCTAATTGATTGATCAGCCAATAATTTTAAATACAAATGCTTCAAGGGATTTAGAATGAAAAATATATAAGCAAAACTACAGGGAAAAGTGTACCAGGAAACATTTAAACCTTCAAAGCTGATCACATTAATCAAAGATTTCTCCTGTTTTCTCAGAAACAGATTTTTTAAACCCAAGACTACAGAGAATTTTTTTAAACTTTTTTAATAAATTGTCAAAGAGAAGAAGAATACATATAAAACTAATGTCCTTATATGACTATCATTTTTTTAAAAAAATACTGCATTGTGTATAAATGAGTCCCATATTTCATTATATTTGTTCATACAAAGACTACATCTCTGGCAATCCAGTCATAAGTGGTAAATGCAATCAGGTATACAATCCATTGAATAAATAGGGCCATACATTTATCTTTCCAGTGCTGCAGTATTAGTCTTTTGTCCAAAGCAAGGGCACAGAGAATCCATTTACATTGTTAGGTTGTCAAATTCCATGTGATAGATATATAGTTCAAAAGAATGATGTGCTCTGAAAATGTTAGCTTTCGTTGCATAATTATATTTATATAATCCACTACTTTCTTCCAAACTTGGTAAGTATAGAATATTGCGGAAACATATGTTTTAAGGAAACATTATCATTATATCTTCAACAAAGTGCTGTTTTTGACAGTTCTTTTCTTTACAAACATAATGGAGTCTAATATAGTCTAAATATTACTTTTTGTTATACAAATCATTGTTTGATGTTGCTATCTTTTCCCCAGTTTTTAAAATTGGGTTGCCTCATAAAATTAAGTTAGCACTGGGGAAAGGGATGAATCTTTTTTATTAGATATTCCATAACTTTCTAGCTAACATAATTGTTTCCAGAAATATTGATGTTTTACTATATTTAGATCCTTACACTGCCCATTCAACCAAAGATGTTATATATGTAGATTCCAAAATTGCCCAAATTGTAAAATTAATACCAACTGTTGGTTTTCAGTATTTAATACTTGGCAAGCATGATGGTACAGTTCCAGATTCAGAAAAGGGAACCCTCCCTCACTAACTGGTAATTGCATTTTTCGGTACAGATATTCTTAGAATTGAAGAACACCATAGAAATTTTCTAAGCCGAGAGAGAGAGAGAGAGAGAGAGAGAGAGGGTTTCCCTGTCCAATAATGAGTAACTCTAGGGAGAGATGCTCATCTCCATTTCTTAGCTGACGGAGCCAACATTGTTCAGAGACATTTTCCATAGTCATATGGATAGCATGGCTAAGGCACATGGAAAGCTGTTACCTTCCCATTGAAGTGGTCCCTATTAATCTATTGACATTTGCATGCTTTCAAACTGCTAGGTGGGCAGGAGCTGAGGTGAAGATAGGAGCTCACCCTCTAATGTGGTGCTTGGTTCTCGAACCAGGGCTGCCAGCTTTCCAGCTGACAAACTCAGCATCTTTAGCTGTTGAGCACAAACGTGTGTGTGTGTGTGTGTGTGTGTAGAGAGAGAGAGAGCACAATAACTATGAGGGTATATTTGTGTGTGAGCATATACACATGTATACATATATACTTGCACAAACACACTAACATACATATGCATGCATGTGTGCACACACAAACGCACAGAGATAAACTAGAATTCCTCTCAGAATATAAATCAATCTGCAAATTATATCAATTTTAAGAGTGCTCCCCTTCCCCAAAGAGGAAAGTTTAATGACTCCATTTGTATCTGAAGAAACCTCTCTCTATATTTTATTACATGTTACTAACTGAGTTATACCTAGATATTTAATGGATGTGGTTCAAGTAAGGAATTGATATTATTTAAATGAATAGATAACCCTATTTCCCCCCCACTGGCATCAGTTTTGATTTGGACCAGTTAATACAGTACCCTGGTATTTTACCAAAGGCAACTATTTATTTATTTATTTTGCATCAACACTGGGATAGTAATATGAGATTTAGAAATAAATAAAAGAATGTCATCTGCAAATAGAACATGAAGAGAATTGTTTAAAGCAGTATTTCTCAACCTTAGCAACTTTAAGATATGAGGACCAACTTCCAGAGTTCCCTAGCCAGCCATGCTTAGAATTCTGGGAGTTGTAGTCCACATATTGTCAAAGTTGAGAAAGACTGGTTTAGATTCTTCCCCTACACTGGAGTTGAGCAACTTGCCACATGCAGTGCTTATTCAGCTTCATTTTTGCAACTCCCAGAAAGAGTCTCACATTTCATTAGTGGAATTAACAACAAATAATTGATTTAAAAGTCTTAAGATTGGGAAGAAGGATAAAATAAACACAGCCAACCTCTGCACATTTTAATGGACCTTTTGGTATTAAATCCTCCCTCTCTCAGTACAAACATACAGTTTTCCCTATCCGAAATAGAATAAAAATTTCGGTTTCTCTAAAGATGTCAGCCTGGCACTGGCCATTACCCATGTGTTGTTTTTTTTAAAGAAGTCTCAAATAGTAAATAAATTAATCCCAAAGACAAGAGCTCTCAGATACTATGTGAAACTCTAATTCTAATCTTAATAAAGATAACAAAGGCAGTTTCTGGCCAATCAAATGATATCAAGATATTCTTTTCCTCTGGTTTCCTCATTATTTTTTCATTAACATCCATTAAGAAACATTCTTTTGCAATTTTGTGTAGGTGGGTCAAAACTTTGTCGCATAAAAGTTATTGAACTGACAATCCTAATTAAAGCCGATCTGAATAACTATGTGCCAACATTGCACAGCAGCCTCCCTGTGAAAAGTAATTTGCAGATTTGCACAATCAGCCTTTGGACATTGTTCACTCTTTATGTGCCAATCAATGCACAGTTGGAAATAAAGTGCTTCAAAATGTTTAGATGCTCTGTGTCAGTTGAGAAGGGGAGAGGGAATTATTACACCAGTTTGTTCCGATCTTTTAGCTTGCTGCTGTCTTGGACTTCAACTTCTATTATGGAACTTAGAGTCCTACGAATTAAGGATTAATAAAACATCAGATTTCTTATACATATCAATATTAGTATCAGCATGTGAGCTCCTGTTACCTATTCCCAGTGGGTGCCATGATATATAGAATTAAGCCCTGATGGATCTCATGTTTTATATATACATTGCTTCTAAGAATTATTGCAGTGCATGGAGAGAGTTCAGTGTGGTACAGTGACATTCCCATGGTGGATATGGAAGATGCATTGGTTCCTGGACTAGAGATTGTGGTGAAGAGACCTTGGCCCTTACAATAGTTGAGTATATGTGTCCCAGGATAGTGTTTCAAGATCCAATCTGGTTTGGTCACCAGGACCAGTGATTTACTCTTCCAAGCTTTCAGACTCATGATGAGGCCCATCTTCAGGGAACTTCTCTCTAGCAGAGTGAGTGCTTTGGACTATTCTGTGTGTGGTATTTATATGATTCGTGTTGTATGTGGCTTTTTAGATGTTGATTGGGGTCTTGATGGCTGGCTATTAATTTGTTGGCTGTTGTTTACTTATGCTACCAAGCCCTTTCCCCCTCTATTACACACACTTCAGAGAGAAGCTCCCTGAAGATGGGTTCCAGCACATGTCTGAAAACTCAGCAGACTAAACCTCTGGTCCCAGTGACTGATCCAGATTGGATCCTTATAGTAGTCCTCCATCCAGCTACTAGGTGCTAACATTTCTCTCTGTATCCACTAATGCTGGGTTCTTTGATGGAGATGATATAGGTTTGGGAGTCAGAACTCTAGTTTTTAGCCAAACTTCAAGCAATTGTCCCTGGTTCTGCATCACATTGTCCTGGACTCTGAAATACTGCCATTTCCATCTCACTAAACATTGCCAGCAGGAGCAGTATTTTCAAACTCACACATTATGTAGAGAAGTACAGAGATGAGACAACTAAGATGATAAGGGGTTGGTGTAGATGTGAAATTCAGCAGGTTCTAGCAAGTTCACTAGAACTGGTAGTAAATTTTTTAAGCAGTTCAGAGAACTGGTTGTTAGAAGAAATCTCATTTTGTTTTTTTCCACTTTACAGGATTAATCCTGTAAGGAAGGCAGGGAAAAATATTCTGGTGTTGTTTCTAGTCAAATCTTTATTACCCTGCTTACAGAAACTGCCCACCCAGTCACATGACCCCTCCAACCATGCCCACCAAGCCACACCCACAGAACCATAGTTTAAAAAATTGAATTCCACCACTGGGTCGGCGGGATAAATTGTACAAAGAATGGTTAAGGTATGTCTAGTCTCATAAAGAGAAGAGTTAGGGATGACATTCATAGCTGTCTTTCAGTCCATGAGGGGTTGCCACAGAGAAGTGAGGGTTGACTTATTCTCCAAAGCTCCTGAGGGTAGGACAAGAAGCAACAAGTAGAAGCTCACTAAAGAGAACTCCAACCTGGAAGCTAGGAAAAACTTCTGGACAGCATGAACAATTAACCAATGGAACCACTTATCTCTCTCACTTTTGGGTTTATGACTGCTGGAGGTTTTCAAGAAAAGATTGGACAACCATTTGTCTGGGATGATATAAAGTCTGTGTCAAGTCTAAAAGGTCATTTTGGACTGGGGGTTTTCTGCTGAAGAATATTGGCCATGATTAAAGTATTATTTGGGGCCTTTTAGCTTTGACACATTTTTCTTCTTTCTTTTGCAAGGTCGCTGAGAAGGTGAAGGGGGAGTTGGTAAAGACAACTGGTAATTGTTATCTTGTTTGCATTCTTTTAAGTCTGGTTCTGATGAGAAAGTTTCCCTGGACAATTGACACCTGTGGGGGAAGGTCTTAAGGGGAACGTTGAATCTCTTTTTGAAGGGGTTGGTGAGAAATTAACATGTGATAATTAGTGGGGTGGAACTTTCAGTTTTACTTGGGTGGAGAAAGCCCGGGAATCTTTAGATTCAGGATTTCTACAGACCGTACCAGAACAATGTCTTCAATAAAACCTTATTCCTTGGACTTTGTCTTTTTGGAGTTCTGATTGCGTTGCTGATGTTGTGTGGAACCCTGACTGTCTGTTGCCATGGGTAGGGGATTGGGCTAGAAGACCACACCACCACCACCCCAAGGTCCTTCCAGCCCTATGATTCTATAAGCATATCTAACTCTCACTGTACACTGACCTTATCTTCCTTTTTCTTAAGCTTGCTGACACACTTCCTCATACTCTGGGGCTTATCCATAAGAACTGGTCTGGTTCCAGGAAGGAACTTCTAGCAACAGTTTGCAAGGGCAAAGAATGCCAATAGAGTGTACTTGAAGAATGCTTATAAAGCATTCAGAATTTGCATTTGGGGTTAATATCCTTTCTCTCTGCCAGACATATTGGACTGAATGTACCACATAAATTTCCTCCACTACCTCTTTCAGTCTTTAAATGCTCATCAATATGGCCTCCAACTTAATTTTCTATGCCTCCCTCCTACTCAAAATTTCAACTTAGTATTGATCAGGGTGAGCAATAAATAGTTTCAGAATGAGTCACCTTTCTCCTCACTCTGTCCGGCAATTAACTCCAGATCTGTAGATAACAATATATTGGGTATTTTTGTTCCCTTGCCAAGAACTGCACTATGTTTGCTTCAGGTAATCTCCTTTCCCCTGCCAACCATCCTAAGCCTCTGTGGCATTATTAAAAAAAAAAAAAAAAACCTCTGGGTTTTGAATTTGGCAAGGATGCAGAAAAGGAAGAACACAGACTGCATAAAGTCTCATGTATTCTTCTGAAAAAAAAAATTATTTTCATCTCACTTCCTGGGATGTTTTTCCTAGCATACTTTCTTGCCATTGCAGTTTCCTTAAGGATCCGTCAATCCCCTTTATTGCTTGGGGGCATCTGCGCCATTGCGGTACCAATAAAACAGAGTATGGCTAGTTCAAATGATGCTGCTGAAAATCAAAGGGAGCCAGCTCACAAGACAACAAACACTAGTTAGCTCTCAAATACAGAAGGGAGCCTCAGTTTTGTTCCATTGGGTATTGATTATGGGTTAATTCATATTTTCTGCACAAGTATATTCTTTGTGATGAGAGCTTCCAAATCTCCCATCTCTGGGCATTTTCAAATATTGATTTCTGAAATATTTGATAACAACCAATCAAAGGAAGTATGTTCTTTGATGCATTACATTATGATAAGCAAGGCAGAAAAGAAAACCATTACACATTCCAGATTTCCATTATCACCATCATCACCATCATTCCCTCCACCAAAGATAATTGGTTATAACAGGCAATGTACCATAGTGAATTTATTACCAGGCAGGGGGCAGGGGGGCGGTGGTGAATAATTATGTTATCATGCCACTAGTATTTTGGATGTGTAAAATTCAAGCTTACGGCTGCCCTCAGAAAGTCCTTTGTCTTCCTGCTGTTAACATCTCAGCCGCTTCATGTCCCCAAACCTGCTCTGATATTTTTTGCCAACTCCTTCTTCTCCTTGGTTCTTACTTCCTTCAGCTTCTGGCTCCCTTTATGAAGCAATGTGAGGCAGCTCGGTTCATGCAGTATTAATTAATCTCTTCAGGCTTAGGATTTTGGAAAAAGGCATTTTGTTTCTCTGTCTCTAATTGCTATGCTTGTGTGGTATTATAACTGCTGAGCTCCAACTGGGAATGGTAGGTCATTTTGACTTCTCTGCTCCTTTTCTTTTTCTTCTTTTAAAAAAAAATGAATCCCCCATTTTCCCCTCAGAGGATTGGTACTTTTTCAACACATTACTGACTCTTCCCTGGATGCTGAATTGTTGCACAGTGTCACAGCAGTTAAGCTAATGACTTGGGGAGGGGAAATATTTGTAGGTACCAAATTAGAGCTGTTTTTAGCCTAGTGCAGAGATGAGGGGATAGAAGGCATTTCATCACTTCTACAAACAAATACCACTCAAAGGGAGGCCAATATTTTATCCCCAAGCAGATGCAGTGTATTAGTGGATTGAAAGGGGGCAGGGAGGCGTAGCTAGCATGTGGCTTACTTCTTCCCTCACCCCACACACACATCAACAACAGGAAAGAAAAAAAACCACCTTCTACTATCTCTCTCTGATACACATGTACACACACACAAAAGCACACAGGCCAACCAGCAAACACTTTTCCTCTTCCTCGTTTCAGCATGCAAGTAGGGAGAGACTGAAATATATCCTTGCTAGGCCTACAATATCCTTATCAATCCCCCCTCCACCCTACCATTTACTTACCAGTTAGACTTACATCTTGTTTCTCATAGAGAAGTTCAAGGTGATATATGTTCAGTTCCCATCTCTTATCTTTCCTCACAACTACCCTTTGAGGAGGGGTTGGGCTGTGAGGAGGGTTGGGGGTTGGGCTGAGGAGCACAATGGCCTCAGATCATCCAGTGAGTTCCCAGGGTGAGAAGAACTAAACTTGGACTCTCTATTCCTGGTCCTATGAGGAGCATCAGAGGTAGAGCTGTATCTCCCTGCATGCCATCCATCCATTCTGGAACTCCAATCTGTCCATCAAACTCTTTGGAAGGCTTGAAAATAGAATTTATGGGATGGGGAGGTAGAAGTTCTTGTGCCTTCTTTAAATGGGCTTCTCTCAACTCACATGCCATTGTCATCATCATTAGGACTGTACACATAACTTGGGCCATCCAAGAGCTGTGTGTTGGCTTAGTGCAAGTACATTTACCTGGGGGAGATGATTGCTCAAGGAAGTAAATCCCACCACCACCTGCCTTCCCATTAGTTTTGTTCCCCAGTTCACAAGAAATAGTTGGCAGACTGAGGCAAGGACAGTAATGCATCATCTTTTCTCATCTCTCAGCTAGGCTACTGCTTGCCTTTGTGCCATTGCCCAGGCTATTTCCTCCTGTTTGTTATCTTAGTCTAGGTTGCTGGCTGTGGCTTCTTTTCATTCTTGATGCTTGAGTGAGGTCCATTCATGTTTCAAGTGGGATAGATATGAGATAAAAGACACAGCACAAAGTCAGGATGATTCATAGAGGGCCACTTCCTCATCATGGACCCACCTACTGCTATCTCTACCTCCTTTGGAGAAGACATGTAGGAAAGCAAAAGATGTAGAAAACTCGTGGTTACCTCCAACCTTTTCCTTGCAAAACACAGGAATGGGCAGACTGGGCAGTGGAAGGGGAAATGTTTGTTTCTGCCTATCCATCAGCATACTGTATATGCAGGTACACATTGCATGGAGACTTGCCATAAATGATCAAATTTGAATTCCACAAAGTGTTCTTACGCACACTCTTGAGTTCTCCCATTCCTGGGTTCTCATCCTCATGGTCATGACCATGCTACTTGACAACATGTAGATTCCTCCATTTTTGAAGGCTGCATTCCTGGGCCTGTCCCTTTACATGTCCTCCCTCATGCCATTCGGAGCTTCAGGTGAAGAAAAGGTTAGCATGCTGCCCAGATCAATAAAATGTAGGAAAATGGGATCTACCAGAGCTACCTCTGAAAAAACAATTCCTTAGGGGGAAACTCCCAGCTGAGAAAATGAGTTTCCTCCTAATTAACATGAAATTGAATTGGGCATGAGTGGGTTGTTATATTTGCACTCAAGGTTCTCCTGGCACCAAAATCAAACGAGGAAAACAGTGGTGAGGTGCAAAGGGGGAGGGAGGGGGGGCGCTGGTGTCAGATTGCAGGGTGAGTTACTGCTTGTCAATGCCTAGATCTTGGAAGAGGAGCCCTTACAAAGAGATCCGTAGCTCTGCTTCTTCTCTCTTAGGTTGGGGAGTGAGTATCAGGCTGCCTCACTGATTCAGCTATTCCATAAGAAGCCATAATAATATGTGATAGGGAAAGAAATCACCACCAACCTGCATAATGTATATGGGGGGTGGGTAGATTCAAGACCCCTCTCACTCCTAGCTTCATCTTGTTGCCTTCTTTGCCCTCATGGCTGGTCAGCCAGAATTCATGGGTATGTGGGGGAGGGGGGAGAGAGAGAGATCAGATAGATGAAGTTGAAGAAAGAGCACCTTATCTTTGTAGCAATCACCCATTTTCCTTGGCATTCCCTCCACTTTCAAAACCAAAGGAGGCTCAAAAAATGTGAACAGAGGCATATACGGAGTTTTCTCCAAAGACAAAGTTTTTTTAAAAAAAATATTAATGTGTGCAAATTGCCTGCTATTCACTTTGGCCAGACACTTGTGACATAATTCATTCTATGAGAGTAGAGGCAGCAAAGCGTACCCTTTCCCTCTAGGCCTCATGCAGCAGCTCCATTCACCGAACCAGAAGCCTCTCCTAGGTTCTTGGAAATGCAGAAGGAAGCCCACAGAAGTGAAGCAAGGCAAAAGGCAAAAGCAATATGGGCTTTGCATGAAGTTCTGTCAAAGCAAAGCATCCCAAATCTGCAGAAAAGCAACAGAACAGAGGAGGATGCCACCAAACTAAAGGAACTGATACAACTCCACCAATGTCTTGCTTGAGCCCCAGAGACCAAGCAACCTTTCAGCCTGCTTATGTTGAGTGCCTTTCCCTGAGCAGTCTCCAGGCTTGGCCACAGTCTCTTCTCAATTTCCAAATTTAATATGGAATGTATTAAAAAAGAGAGAGAGAGAGAGGCCTTTTTAAGAATCCAGGCATATTTTTGAACATTTCATTAATGTTTAATAGTCCAGCTTTGGAAGTGAAAAGCTCTTCAGATGACAGAAGGAAAGGAAGATGTAATACAGACCTTCATTTAGAACAATCTCTGCCTCTCTTGGCTTTTCTTTTCTTTCTCTCCCACTGTTCCTATTAAGGGAAGATATGAATGGGAGGAGGGACAGAAATGAGAAAGAAAGTTCAGAAAGATGGGGAAAAGAAAGGAGCGAGGGAGGCAGGAAGCTAGGAAATGGAAGAAAATCATTCTTTTTTCCCCTGCTGTCATCACCATGCCAAGACTAGGATTCCTTGACCATGCAGAGCCAAAGCTTTTGGTGAAAAATGATAAGCCAGAAGTAACTGATAGTACTCTATTTACCTCAGACATCCTCCAAGAAGCTGGAAACTTCTGCTCTCATTGAGTTCCTTAGATGTGGAATGCCAATTAGACTCATGTACAGGACTGAGGGAATGGCCTTGAAGGACAGGAGGAAGAGATGCGACAAAAGCAGCAGTCAGATACGAGAGGCTTTCTTGGGTCAAGAAATATCAGACAAGTTTTTCCTTGGTTCCTATAGCTTTTACAATAAAAGTAGTCCTGACTTATGTGGTATTGGTTTCTTAGTCTGATCTACTTTGCAGGTCTGACAGACAACTACTGAGTGAATAAAATGAGAAAAGAATGTAAATGATAGTCCTATATGTGTTTAAGATGAATTTTCTGATAATGGCTTTATATATTAAAGCCTCATATGCATACTATCAATCAGTATTTCTTAGTATGGTCCAAGAACCCCCTCAAGACCCTCTCGGAGGGAAGGGGGTCTGTGAAATCAAAATTATTTGCCAGACGTTGAAGATACTTGAAAAAAGTAAAACAGTATCACTCATTATTATTTTACTTGAAAAAATAGTTTTTCATGAAAAATATTTTATTTATGTTAAAATCTAATGACTTTAATATTGTTATGTTTGCAATAAATAAATATTCTTCAAATGCATCCATTTTAATTTTTAATATAGTAAATATCTGTAAGTGTAATCCATCAAACAATAGCTCTTTTGGGGTCCTCCGTAATTTTTAAAAGTGGGAAGGATCCTGAGAGCAAAAGAAATTTTAAGAAATACTGCTCTAAACTATCTAAATATTAGGCTATGTGGAGGAAAGCTGTTGGTCTCATGTGCCAACTTGAAATCAGTATCCCTGGTAAGAACAATACTTGACCCACAAGAACTGCGGCTGCAGGTGCACATTCCATCACAACATGATTTCAAAATTCTGTACAACACAGGATTTATATAGCCTCTGTGTGTGTGTGTATATAGATATATGTCTTTTGAAAGTGGGCATCAGAATTTCATTTTTTAATGTGTGCCAGTGTGTTCACAGAAAAAAGTGATGATAAAACTTGCCTTGCCTTGCCTTGCCTTGCCTTGCCTTGCCTTGCCTTGCCTTGCCTTGCCTTGCCTTGCCTTGCCTTGC
>JAEANM010020554.1:0-12071 GCA_017656035.1 Myanophis thanlyinensis
GCCTAATCTTTATTGCCCTGCTTACAGAAACTGCCCACTCAGTCACATGACCCCCCCCAGCCACGCCCACCAAGCCACACCCTCTGAACCGGTAGTAAAAAAAATTGAATTCCACCACTAGGCCACAGACCATAGGTTGGGGATCTCTGCCCTAGAATACTTGGTTTTCTGACTCTGCTGTGACATAGCAACAGTAAACAAGGCCCGGTCTCCTATTTGAACATACAGAGACCATGTTCATATTAACTTTTAGTATTTGATGGTGACGCAGAAAAATAGAAAGCTTCTAGAGGTGTATCTAGAAATTAATACAAAATGGGCAAATCACATTTAGAGTTGTTGCATTTAACATAAAGCATTGCCTGGATTATTTTCTGGATTGACTAATTGGAAGATGAGCCTCTAGGGTAGTGTTTCTCAACACTGGCAAATTTAAGATGTGTGGACTTCAACTCCCAGAATTCCCCAGTCAGCCATATTGAAGTTTTTTTTTTTTTTAAGGATTTGGAGTTTCACCTCCATTGCCAACTCTTCTTTTTTTCCTTCCCTTCTTTTCTCCAAATCTGGAGAAAACTGGCTGGACAAGTTTTCTTGGCAAGGCTTTTCAGAAGTGATTTTCCATTGCTTGCTTCCTAGGACTGAGAGAAAGTGACCGGCTCAAGATCATCTAGCCAGTTTTTGTGCCCAAGGTGAGATTAGAACTCACAATCTCCTGGTTTCTAGCCTGATGACTTAACCCAGGAGTCCTCAAATTTTTTAAACAAGGGGCCAATGGTCCTTCAGACTGTTGGTGGGCTGGACCGGCTAGGTGATCATGTGACTGGGTGGGTGTGGCCAATTTAGCAGTTCATTAAATCATGGGTCCTCAAACTTTTTAAACAGGGGGCCAATTCATGGTCCCTCACTGTTGGGGGGCTGGACCAGCTGAGTAGGTGTGGCTATGTGGTCATGTGCCTGGGTGGGCATGGCCAATTTAGCAGTCCATTAAACAATACACACAAATTAAAGTTTGATTTGTTTTGCTCCTGGGGTTGTTTTATTTGCTTTTGTTTGCATGTTGTTCTTTTGGTTGACTTTTCTTTTAATGGGATCGTTTTTTAAGGTGTTTAGGAAGCCGTTTTTGGCTTCCCAGGGCCTCTGTGCGGCCTGTTATTGGCCTCCCCAACCTCCAGTAGCACTCTCTAGGAGGCCAAAAACGGGACCATTTTTGGTCTCCTGGGGCCTCCAGAAGGCAGGTGGGTGGGGTGATATGGACATGGCAGCCTCATGGTCCCACACAAGCTGGATTAATGGCTTCGGCGGATCGTATTCGGCCCGCAGGCTGTAGTTTGAGGACCCCTAACTTAATCAGTACACCAGACTGTCCCTCCTTGAATTCTCCAAACGAAATACCGTAATTCTTATGAGTGACTTTATTCCATTTATAGGTAAATTGTTTTGGGGTGTCCCGAAAGGGGGGATGTCTTCATAGGAAAGTCAACAAAGACACCTTGGCAACCTCAGCCATGTGATTAAAGTCCTGTTTTGCTTTTACAAGTATTGCATACATATAAAAAGGACGAGGCTCTGCTTATGTCCACTATCTGGACTTTTCTGACAGGCACATATAAACACACATGGATAACTTCAGGCTGCTCTCTAGGCTAAAGGTGTCCAATTTCAGCATTATGTGCTATAAATTATCTTAAAAGTGCAGAACTTTTCCTTTGAGAATCGAACATAGTCCAGCTGTTAAGCAAGTCTCAAAAATTATACTTATACTTGTGGGAAAACTCAATTTCATGCAATTGTTTCATTTGTGCAGTACAAAACAATAAGAGCTTTTCATGGACACTAAAGCACTCTTAAACTTTTTTCCTTAATCCCCTCGAATGTAAACAGAAATACGAGCAATAAGGGTTTTTCCTACTTCCAAATGACTTTCACTGAAATACTTTCATCAAGGAGTTTTGAGAGATGCTTACTAGCATAATACTTTTATTAATACTTTTTCTGTTAAGTTCCAAAAGGCATAAGGTTTCATGAAAATCACTCAGCTAACAAATTGAGACAAAAAGCAGAATATGCAAAGTAATTAAGTAGTAGGCAAATTAGGAAGAATTCATAATCCCATCAACAAAAATACAGTAAGATGCATTTCTGTCAATTCCAATTACATGCTTAAATTTAAAACAAAGGGGTAAACCAACCTTCACATTATTTTTTTCCTTCTTATTCCTGACATGTAAAGTTTGTTTTTTAAAAGTCTTATTTTTACCATATAGTTTTCAAGACGCTTCAAGGCGCTCTTAGTTTCACAACCTGAAACTAAGCCTTTGCTTAAATTAGTACCTTATTCAAATCCTTTTTGGTCAGAACACACTAAATCAAAGTACTCTTGAGTTCTTTTCATGAAATTCACTTTTGAGGGAGTCAAGGGTCTAGCTCTTATGAAGAGAGAAATTCTAATTGTTCTAATAAACAAACCTTGCGGCAGGTCAAGTGATTCTTGACAAAGGTACTATTGATTTAAGATTCTGCAGACAGGTGCTGTGTACACTGTGCACTCTTAAGCACCTTTCAAAGTTTCAGTTCAAAGTACTGCCCAGTTGTACTACACACACACACACACACACACACACTCCTATGGAAGCCATAGAATTAAAAAGCAAAGAGAAATCAGCATAAAGCTAGCTAGAACATGGATTACCCCAGCAGATGCAATTCAGTCCTTCGACTATGTTATTTGCATATTGCATCTGTTGAACCCACAGACACCAGTTCCAGTTCCATCTGAAACATCATGCCACTGTAGAACCTTGCAAGACTGCAGCCTTTCTTTAGCACATGGCACATTTAACCGCTGGATACCTGAATGGCATGTTAAACTTTCTGATGCTTTTGCAAAGGCATTAAGCCCTTGGTATGCGGAAGCTATGGAGAACAAAAAGTTTCCACTGCTCAGGGAAGCAGGTGAAAAGCCACAGCTTTCAGACACGCTGTGTTCTGAAGAAACATTAACAGGAAGTCAAATACGAGCTGTGGTGGCGCAGTGGTTAGAACGCAGTGTTACAGGCTAATTCTCCCCACTGCCAGGAGTTTGATCCTGACCAGTTCAAGGCTGACTCAGCCTTACTTCCTTTCCAAGGTCTGTAAAATGGGGACCCAGATTGTTGGGGACAATATACTGGCTCTGTAAATGGTTTAGGGACTGCTGTAAAGCGCTATAGAAGTCTAAGTGCTATTGCTAAGTTTCAAGAATGACACCATTCATCACAAATTTCAACAGAAGAGTACAGGCTAGGAAAAAGAGTTTATGGAAGGCATGGGAATCAATAGCCATTAGCCTTGATGGCAGTGTGACTGCCTCTGAAGCCATCTGCTGAGAGGCTAGTGGGCTTCCTTCTGTGGTTGGTGGACCGTTATGTGACAGACTGCTGAAGTATATAGGTCAGGGTTCTGATCCATCAGAGCACTGTTTAGGTTATTCTGACCACCATGAGAAGACAAAGGTTCAAGCCCACCCTCAATCAGAAAAGTTCACCAAGTGTGTTTGAGCCAATCATTTTTTGGAGCCCTTGATGCTCTTACAGGTTGGTAGCTCGCTTGCTGATGTTTTATTATCCAACTAGGTGAAGATATTACCCAGCTGGTTAACAAAACATCTGTAAGCAAACCAACAACCTCAGAGAGCACCAAGGACCCCACAATTCAACCTACTTGATCTACATACGTATATTTTCTTCTATTGGTACCAATTTTGTTGCTAATGTTGGTGCTAATATGCTTGTGAAGAAGGCACAGAAGAGGCTGTACTTCCTGTGAATGCTCAGGAAGATAAATCTATCTCAGCATCTAATTCTGTCCTACTATCGCAGCACTATTGAGAGTGGCCTGATATACGGCATACTTGTATGGTATGGGAGCTGTTTGATTCTGTGAATGAGAGGCTTGGACGCGAGTAGTTCAGTGACAACAGCTCTTTATTAGACAGCACAAGCAATAACAAGAACGTATTTACAGGGATTTTGACAGCTTTTATACACTTTGAATGGCACGCCTCAGCCAATCAGAGAGCAGGGTTTTCCTGCTCTCTGAATGCCAGCGGCCAGACTTGCTGTCTCCAACAACTCCTTGTATGGGTATAGAACAGGAACAGCTCTGTAGCAGACAAAAAAAACTCTACAGAGAATTATTAAAACTGCCCAAAACATCATCAGGCTCCAGCTACCAGCCCTGGATGACGTTTTCGCATCTCGCTGCCTGAAGAAGTTGTACAACATTCTCAGAGATTCCTCCCATCCTGCTTACAGTCTTTTTGAACTGTTGCCTTCTGGCAGAAGATATAGAACAATTAAATCTTGGACCACAAGTTTTCTGAACAGTTTTTATCCCAGAGCTATAATTGCACGTAATAATGAATTTAAGGACCACCATTAGTGAGCTGCTGGCAGTATTACTTGGTCTGTTACGTGGATGTTTGTGTGTGTTTTAGGGGGTGGGGAATTTTGGTGGATGGGGTGTGGATGGGGATTGTTACTGTATGTGGGTGTGGGTGTTGGGTCTGGTCTCTGGGTGTTATGTGAATTTCATTGTATGTGTATACTGCACATATACACACAATGACAAGTATTCAATTATTCTTTCTCACCTCTCTCAACCTAACTCATAGGATTGTGGCACTGCAGGAAAACAGAAACAGTGCCTATAGCATTTTCCACTCCTGAATGTAAAGTCAGGAAAGAAATCTAGCAAGCAAATAAATAAACAAGAGATAAACTATACCCACTGAAATTGGCAGCCTCCTACTTTTTCTTGGCAAGAAACTGAACACCAGAACAACTAGACACAAGAACAGTTTTTTTTTCCTGAACGCCATCACTCTGCTAAACAAATAATTCCCTCAACACTGTCAAACTATTTACTAAGTCTGCATTACTATTATTCTTCTCATCATTCCTATCACCTATCTCCTCCCACTTATGACTATAGCTTTGTTGCTTGTATCCTTATGATTTATATTGATTCGATTGCTTACTTATACCCTATTATTATCATTAAGTGTTCTATCCTATGATTCTTGTCAAACGTATCTTTCCTTTGATGTGCTGAGAGCATCTGCACCAAAGACAAATTCCTTGTGTGTCCAATCACACTTGGCCAATCAAGAATTCTAATCTAATCTAATGATGCCATTTTATCGTGGGCACTCTGGTGTTCCCTTTAACTAAACATTCAGTTTATGAAGGAACCTAAGAAGCTGCCTTATATACTTGCCTGGCTGAACCTCCCCATTTGATAGAAAGTAAGCTTCCATCCTCAAGTATCCATGAAATGTTTGAAATGTTTCACTGGTTACCCAAAGCTTCGTCAATCTACATTTCAAACAACAACAACAAGTCCAGTTGCCATGACTCAACTTCTAGACAATTCTACCTGGAGGCCTGAGAATCTTCATTGACAAACTCTTCTGCATGTATGAAAGAGGTGGAACTGGGGTTGTGCCAGTATGGCAGCATTTTTGTTGTCTTGATAAAAATAACACACATGCACATCTGCAGATCTGGAAAACTGATCTGAAATACACCCTTTCCCTATGGCAACAGAATGCCATTTTTTCTAGGTTAAGAGTTCTGAATGGCCTTCTGAGGTCGCACCATCAAAGTAATGGGGGATGTGAAAGATTTATGTAGTCTGAAGAGAAACCAACCAACCAACCAAGGGGTCTTTTATCAGGCTCCAGATCTGCATTTTGGTTTTTTCCAGCAAATCGCTGAACCGTGGTTAACCCTGTTCTTATTTCCAAGCTATCAATAAAGGAGAATTTATAAAGGTCAGGGTTCCATGAGGTTACAATCAGCTTCAGGGTCCACCGTAACCCATAGCAAGTTTGTTATGGGTTACGGTCAACCCTGAAGCTGACCGTATCATCATCAGCATTATTATAATTTTATTTTTATTTTTTTACTGACAGTATGCTTTTTTTTATTTATATTTATAGGGTTTAGTAGCGTTTCTGTATATACCTAAAATGCTTATGTGATCTATGCTGTGCTTTCTGGCTGTAAGGCCATTATAAAGATTAGGCCTCAGACAACCCTGTTCTAAGGTCCTGAGGAAATTCTTCGCCCTGCATTCTTTACACATTCATGCATGAATAAGAACTTCCTAGGTGGCCAACTCCAGGGTGAGCCTTCCCAGATTATACAATTCGTTAAGTAGCTACTAAAAATGAAGCAACAGCAATCATGGAACACCTCACTCTCTGTGGGAAAGACTTGAGTAAAGCAACTACAAAGCTCTTGGTTGGCTATTTTTTTTTTAAATTTATGGCCATGGAAACTTCAGTAACCATGTTTGTTTAGAGATGATAGAAGCATAGAGGCACTTAAAGAGAAATTTGTGGTAGAACAGGTTTTTTTTTTTTTAAAATCCACAAGAAAACCTAGAAGACCTGAGTACCTGCAAAAATGCTGTAGATTCTTAAGAGACATTTGGGAATGATAGTTTAGAAGTTCATGCCTGATCTTCAAGTTTATGTTTATGATTATTTATTTATTTTTGTTAGATTTATATCCTGCTTCTTCTCCAGGGCTCAAGATGGCTTAGGTGGGGCTCTCCTTTTATTTAATTCTCACAAAAAGCTGCATTCAACATTCCTCTTTCTTTTCTTCACTTGTACCAAACCTTAATTATTCATCATTTCGTCTGAAAAACCAAGACTGGAATTCAGACAAGGCAACATGCAGATTATATGCATACTACAGTTGCGCTTAATTTCAATGAAATTCTCTTGTAAGATTTGCCTCAAAAGAGGAAAAACATCGTTCCTTGACCAGGTTTTCCTGAAATGAGATATGTACAACATAACCCTTTAAACCAGGGGTGTCAAACTCAATTTCATTGAGGGCTGCATTAGGGTTGTGTTTGACCTCGGGGGGCCAGGGTGGGCATGGCCAGTTTGACATCATTTACGTCAGGGGCCCGAGTGTTCTGCCAGCAAAAACGGGTTCCCGAGCTCTGTTTTCGGCTGCAATGGCTTCCTGCAACCCTCTGTCAGTGAAAACGGAGCTTGGGAGGAACTGCTGGTGCCCCTTCCAAGCCCCATTTTCACTGGCAGAGGCATTGCAGGCCAGTCCTTTGCTGTTTCCAGGATGGCGCTATGGGCCATATCTAACCACTCTGCGGGCCAGATCCAGCCCTTGGGCCTTGAGTTTGACCTCCTGCTTTAAACCCTTGTTTTGAGATACTATTAACTGTCATTTTTTTAAATTTCACTTAAGATTTTAAACATTCCAAGAAATATAATCAATGGTAAACTAGATTTAAATGGCATCTTATGAAAACGAAAAAAGCTGTCATGAGATAGCTCAAGATTTTAATCTTCCTCACATGAGTTATTGAATGACTTTAGCTGAAACATAGCCAGTTATGAAATTTGGGGGACTCACAGTACCTCAAAGCTGTGAATTAAGGACTATTTGATTCAAGAACAACCACACTATAGATCTTCAACAGCTTCAACTTACGGTGAAGTTGCCTTTCAAGTCAAGTCCATTTCTGATCATTTCACAAATATGCATCAGTTGGGAGGTTGGGACAACAACGTCTGATGGATTCACTAATAGCACCTTCTAAGGCTTTTAAATACCTAATCTTGCCTAAAATCAGGATACTCTAGAGATCTCTGATCTACATACTCGTCAGATCAGATCAGCCTTGGTAGTGCAGCAGTTAGAGTGCAGTACTGCAGTACTTCTGCTGACTGCCAGTTCAAATCCCACCAAGCTCAAGGTTGACTCAGCCTTCCATCCTTCTGAGGTGGGTAAAATGAGGGCCCAGATTGTTGGGAGCAATAGGCTGATTCTGTAAACCACTTAGAGAGAACTGGAAAGCGCTATAAAGAAGTATATAAGACTAAGTGCTATTGCTATCAGACCTTGCTTAGTTTCTGCTATTGGTAGAATGGATATGTTTATCAAGCAACACAACTGCATGCTTTCCACACCACCAGTTTAGTTTTTCCAGATTGTTGCTCTTCAGACTAATGCTATGCAAAAAAATAGCCCCACTCCCATTTGTTCAATTACTATATTTTTCATTCAATCTAAAAAAAGACTTTGCTTTCTTTCAAATCATTGATCGATTACAATGTTTTTGCTGTCATTTGAGTTAGTCAAGGGATTTGTGTGCCTGTGTGTGTGTGAGAGAGAGCGTGGGAGGGGGAGGGAAGGAAGGGACGGTTAAAGAAGCAAGGTGACTCTGCTTCTTTAAATCCAATTAAATCAATAAAATAATTACTATAAGTAATAAGTAAAAAACATTTTGGGAGAGTGTTAAATTAAGACATTAAATGCAGTTCAACCAACGTGCATGATTTCTGTTACCAGGAGAACCCAAAGTCTAATGGAAAAAAACATATTTTGAGGTTGCCCTGAAACGCCATAAATCTTAGAGCTAACCTCCTTTCAGGGGTAGGGATGATAGTCCAAAGAGCCAGTCAGACAAAACTAAGGACCTGCAACATGCCTCTCTTGATAGATCAAGTACATGTAATTGGAGAGAAATGGTCCCTCAGCTAACCTGGCCCTATGCCTTATAGCGCTTTAGAAGTCAAAACCAGCATCTTAAATTTTGCCCAGAAGAAAACTGGTGGAAGACGTTTTGAGAAATTAAAAAGCAAGTTTTGGCTGAGACTCCAATTCCTTGAATACCTAGACAACATATATTTAATCCCAGCCCAAGTGGAAGGC
The DNA here is from genome assembly GCA_017656035.1 of Myanophis thanlyinensis. Taxonomy (NCBI): domain Eukaryota; kingdom Metazoa; phylum Chordata; class Lepidosauria; order Squamata; family Homalopsidae; genus Myanophis; species Myanophis thanlyinensis. The sequence goes on from JAEANM010020554.1 coordinate 8,733, forward strand.
ACAAAGGCAGAAAAGACTGTATCAAATCATCAGGTTTATGTGACCCCATCATTCACACCTTGTTCATCACCTGGAGAGAAAGGACTTGGAGCTAAAAGCATCTATCTAAAAACATACTAGATGTAGAAGATGATTTCAGAAATGTTTTTTTATATTGCTAATGTTGATTAAAAATGGATACAGGCAAACTATTATCCAGTCATACAAAACAACTGACAAGCTCTAAACAGCTCTCTTAATTTCCTCGGCAGCTCATTCATTAATTTTCTTCTGTTCACCTGTCATCAAGTAGGTCCCATTAAATCAAGGTGCTTAAAAAAAGGCCACTTAACTGTTTTTTCCTGTTAAAGGCTGACAAGGCAGCACTAAAATATAAAGCATTGCTCCAGGAGAAGATTAAGGAGAAGATTAAGGGCCTTGAGATTGCACTCTACAGATATAAAACTAAAGTGAGAGAAAAATGGCACAGAGATTGTTTGATGTTTCCCTAAACTAAGAGTAACCAGTTAGTATTTTCTTTTTCAGCTAATGCTTTGGTCAATTACTGCATAAGAGGCAGACAGTGTGGTAACTGTAATACAAAACTATTATTAAAATAAAACATGACTTACTGCATTGTATAAATTCAGAAATTGGCATGCACATTTTCTTACAAAAACAAAGCCACCATGATTAGAATTCTGACATGATAAGAGGCAACATGATCTGGATTTGGAGGAAAAGCAAAAAGAATACCACATTGTATTTATAGAGGTAGCCTTTGATCTTACAACCATTTAGTACTATTCAAAGTTACAAGGGCGCTGAAAAAATGACTTACCACCAGTCCTCATACTTAAGACTGTTGCAGCATCCCTACAGTCATGTGATTAAAATTTGGGAATTTGGCAATAAGTGTATATTTACAATGGTTGCAGGGTCCTGGTCACAAGTTTACTATTTATGACTTTCCCAACTGGCTTTCGACAAGCCAAGTCAATGGGGGAAGCTGAATTCACTTAACAATGACATGATTCACTTAACAACTGAGGGATTCAGTTAACCTTAGCAAAAAGACAGTAAAGTCAGGTATGATTAGCTTAACAACCATCTTGTGTAGCAACAGAATGTTTGGTCCTAACTGTGATTGTAAGCTGAGGACTATACCTGCTTTCATAATCTGACATGGTTTCTTTGCCATTAAGTTGTTTAGCATGCGTGATTATTTTTCCCCTTGTGAGCATTTTTTAAACACTTTTCGCCTTTCAAATTTACAGAATAGTAGCACAGAAAAAGAAGAATCAATTCAGAAGAGAACTTTAAGGGAGGCTGACAAAGTGATAGATTTGATGACATGTTCTAGGACAGGGTGTCAAACACAAGGGTGCTTACATCTGGCCCATGGGGCCACCCTGGGAACAGCAAAGGACCAGCCCACAATGCCTTTGCTAGTCAAAATGGAGCTCCGGAGGACCATGTGTGGCCACCTTGAGCTCCATTTTCATTGGCCGAAGGTTGTAGGAGGCTGTTGCAGTTGAAAACGGAGCTCAGGAGCCTGCTTTCACTGGCAGAGGACTCGAGCCACCACAGGCACCCCTGACACGTGTGACATCGAGGTGACCACAACACTCCCCCCCAAGCTCAAACACAACCCTAATGCGACCTTCAATGAAATTGAGTTTGACACCCCTGTTCTAGGAGGATCTTGTGATGTTCAGTCTAGAGAAAAGAAAACTCAGTGGAAACATGACATCAATTCTCAAGTTACCTACAAGAGGGTCATCAGAGTTAGGCTTGAGATAAATATAAGAAAAAACATATATGTATTTTTGTAAGATATGTAGTATGAACAATCCATCTGTAAAAGCTTTACTTTCTTCAATTCTGGAGGGTTGTTTTTTTTTTTTTGAAGTCACCTCTCAAGGTTGGTTGACTTGCACACTACAGAAAGTTAGCCCAGATCAGTGTTTCTCAATCTCAGCCACTTTATGATGTATGGACTTCAACACCCAGAATTCCACACGTCTTAAAGTAACTGAGATTGAGAAACACTGGTTTACATGATGTTTGGGACCCCTTCTGACTCCATAGCTCTAAGATGCTACAGACATATTGTTATGGAAACAATTCAACTGGGCTAGAAAAGCAAAAAAAAAAAAAAGCAAAAAAAGGTGACTGAGAAATTTACATACAAAGAAAAAAAAACCCAATGTATTGTGGAAAGACAAAAATTGAAAATATAGAAATAATGTGTCCACCCATTTTTACTAGCATGACGAGCTGACTCAAAATTTCTGGCAGTAATGTGGAAGGGCCAATTTTCCAAAACAGAATGTCTTCAACAACCAATTTCCCATAACCCCCTCCCCCAATTTTCAGCTACCTAGTTATCCACAACAGGAATACCTGCATTGTTTTATTACCACGGACCTTCAATCATGCTAAAATTACTAACGTAACAGTTACTCAGAAATTTCATCTGTTTGCTTAGAAGCTTAATCACGTAAACTCAATGTATGATCTTAAAGTGGGATAGCTGGGGACATTTTAATCTACAATTAAAGTGTATGAGAGGTAGTGCAGTATAGTGGTTAAAGCACCAGATAAATGTAGGGACTAGCCCAAGAATCAACACTGACTCAATGGTAGAAAAATATAAAAAATATGCCATTGTGTTATTGTGCTAGTACGTTAAATACAGTAATAATTCAACTGTTTGCTACTGAAAGTCTAAGCATTTGAAGAAAAGCTTATGTTGTCGGTTCCTCAAACATTTCAACCACACTATACGCTTTGTTATTTCTTCCCTCTTTTCCTTAAACCAAATATTTTAATTCAACCACTTGGCTAACTCAGTAAATAACCCCAATATTTACACTGTTACAACTCAAAGTAGCTTGTACATTTAGAGTCAAACATGGAAGCAAAATGAACACACCTAAATCAGAGCTAAGAGTTTCCTAGAATTTGGAGATAATGTTTTTTGACTCTTTTGTTCCATCAAAGCTCTCATCTGGCTTGCCTGAAAATTTTTAAGGAATTGGAAATGAAATGATTTAATCCAAGTCTAGTCCAAAAAACACAGAGATGATTTAACACCTGTTTACATGTCCAGAATACAAATCAAATACTGACCAGAAGGCAGTAAAAATAATTAAGATGGTGTCAGGGTTCCACACATCATCAATGTAATCAGAATTCCAGAGAAGCAAAGTCCAAAGAATAAGATTTTATTGAAAACATTGTACTCGTACGATTTGTTGAAATCCCAAATCTAAAACTCCCGGGATTTCTTCACCCAAGTAAAACCTAAAGTTCCACCCCACTAATTATCACATGTTAATTACTGTCCAACCATTT
>JAEANM010020555.1:0-12071 GCA_017656035.1 Myanophis thanlyinensis
TTTAACCATAAAATTGATATGGAATGTCCATGATAGGTTCTTTGAGATGTGCACACCAAGATATTTGAAGCAGTCCATTAATTAATTATTAATCCACCTTTAGGGGAAATCCCACCAACCCAAAGCACAGAAAGCAACAAACAGAGCCACCACGACAAAAAGTGACCGAAGGTTGCAATTGTATTAGGATTCCTGAACTGTTTCAAGAAATGGACATGATTTTGGATCGTGGTGTGCGGTGTGATAAAACCCTGCTTTTGTGGTTTTATGTCGAGAGGGTTGACTGGAATTCACCCCGTCATTTTTGTGGGCATTGTATCACTCCAGTTTACTTGATCACGAGGGGCAGAGATCCGTCTCTGTGCCAGCTTTGAATGCCAGTTCTCGACGTATGTTATCAGGGAGTAAGTTCCTCTTGGAGAATTATTCTTCATGTTCTCTTGAGAAATTCTTAAATAATATGGTTGAAGTTGGACTGTAAGGAAGGCTGAGCGCCGAAGAATTGATGCTTTCAAATCGTGGTGGTTGGAGAAGATTCTGGAGAGTCCCTTGGCCTGTGAGGAGATCAAGTCAATCAATCCTAAAGGGAATCAGCCCTGACTGTTCTTTGCAAGAACAGATCCTGAAGCTGGAGTTCAAATACTTTGGCCACTGAATGAGAAGACTCCTTGGAAAAGACCCTGGGAAAGATGGAAGGCGAAAGGAGAAGGGGACAACAGAGGAGGAGATGGTTAGATAATGTCATCAACACAGTGGACATTGGATTTGGGGAAACTGTTGTGGCCTGTTGGCTGCTGGCCCCTCCAGCAGCCGAATCCGAGGAGGAGGAGGTGTGGGAGTCAGGGCAGAGGTGAAATTCAGCTGGTTCGCACCAGTTCTATAGAACCGGTTATTAGAAGAAATCTCCTTTTGTTTTTTTCCCCACTTGGCAGGGTTAATCCTGTAAAGATGAACTTTACAGGGTTAATCCTGTAAATCAGGCAGTTGTTTCCAGCCTACTCTTTATTGCCTTGCTCACAGAAACTGCCTCTCTCCCCTTATTACATTGTAACTTTGGTGAAGTTTAATTGTGTGCTTGGTGATGTTTAATCCTGTGGCCACGCCCACAGAACCGGTAGTAAAAAAAAAATTGAATTTCACCACTGAGTCAGGGTCAGCATCAAGACAACCTGAGAGCTCCAAGGGGGAGGAGGGAATGGAGTTGGCAGAGGGACAGAGGCAGAGCCTGGGCCATCCGTCAGCCCTCAGATGGAGAGTCAACAGCCCCTAGGTTTAGAGGTAGATGATGAGGAAGAGGAGGAACAGCTGGGCCCAGTGCCTGATGCATGGATGCACAGAAGACAGAGAAGAGGAGAGCAGTGGAAATCCATGGGCTGATCCTTAGGAAGGAAGAGCCACCACTGCTAATGAAACCCCACCCTAGTTCTGGGGATAAAAGGCAGGGGGCAGAGATGAATAGATGGGGTAGGCAACTATTCATCTTCCAGACGGATGGACGTTGCCTGTGTTGAGAGAGAATCTTTTTGTCAGGGCTGCTGGCACTCCTAATTAAAGGAATCTTTAATTTTTAAAGGAATCTGAATTCGCTTCAGAGGGTTTGTCGCATTTGGGGAGCTGGGTCAGCATACAAACTCTGGGACACAGTGGAGGACAGAAGGGCCTGGCGTGCTATGGGATCATGAAGAATCAGACATGACTTAGTGACTGAACAACAGCAACAATATGAGAATGTGAAATATTTCAGCCATAAGGTTGCAGTTCTGTCCATAGCTGTTAGCAAATAGCATTAGTGTGAATAAAGATGTGTAGATTTGGTGCTTGTTGCTGTTGAGAGACTTGTAGTAAATTAGAGTTAGAAATTATGCCACCATAATGTTGTTTTTTAAGTCTCTCAAATGTGCTGGGCTGCAAAATAAAAATAAAAGGATCGAATGCCGCTTACCCATCTGGAATTTTGGAAAAAATAAGGCTCCCTGCTGAAATGCATTTATATTCCAATTTTGAATAAAAGAAATTAATGGAGTTTACATTAAGAAATATCAATGCTCCAAACATTTACACAGAGGCAGCTAATGAGACAGTCCGCAGCCTGATCAAAATTCCCAACAACAAGGTTCTCAGGGCAGCAATAAACTTTTATGGTTCCATTTGTGGAGAAGTATTGGGTGATTTTATAGACCAGCATGTGGGTTGCTCCAATAGGCAAGATTCCTCCCACCCCCCCATACTTTGCACTTCCTTTACTAAGATATTCGTTCCACTCAGAGGAATGCTCAGCTAGCAAAAATATAGTTTGATGTTTATTAGATAACCACAAGCATAAAGAAAAACAGTAGTCCTCGGTTTATGGCAATAATTGAGATCAGAATTTCCATTGCTAAAGCAGAGTGATTGGGCCTGATTTTACAACTTTTTTTGCCATGGTCATTAAACAAAACACTTTAGTTGTTAAGTGAATCATGCAGTCATTAAGCCTGTGATGGTGAACCTATGGCACGGGTGCCACAGGTGGCACACAGAGCCATTTTGCTGGGCACACAAGCTGTCAGCCAACTTATCTCCAGCTGAGCATGCACGTGCAATTGCACATGTGCACGTGCGTGATTGCAGAGACCCAGCTGGTCTTCGGGCCTCTGTTGTGTATGTGCGCGATTGCAGCAGGAAATCCAGCTGGTCTTCGGTGCTCTCCTGCGCATACACACCTGATTGCTCATGTGTGCATGAATGCCTGTGTGCAGCATGTGTGCATTGCACCTGCAAAAGCTGCATGCATGCACAGATGGTGCAGTTGCACATGCAGCACATGTGAAGGAGCCACACGCAAGTGCAGATGGCATGTGCAAAGCATGTACTTTTCGGCACTTGAAGAGAAACTTCCTAATAGTGAGAACAATTAACCAGTGGAACAGCTTGCCACCAGAAGTTATGGGTTTGCTCCATCACTGGAGGCTTTGAAGAAGAGACTGGACAGCCATTTATCTGAAATGGTCTAGTAGGTTCTTCTACTTGAGCAGGGGGTTAGACTAGAAGATCTCCAAGGTTCCTTCCAGCTCTATTCTGATTCTTGAATCTGGCCCATTGACTTTGCTTGTCAGAAGCCAGCTGGGAAGGTCACACATGGTGATAGCCATGACCTATGACCTGCAACTGTTGTAAATACATACCCATTGGCAAGCAAATTTTGACTGTGTCACTATGGGAGTGTTGCAACAGTCATAAGTGGGAAAACCTGTCCAAAGTCTCTTTTTTCACTTCAAACAGTTTGCTAAAGTGGCTGTAAGTTGAGGAGTATTTGTATAACTGGCAAAATAGGATGAAAAATCAAGCAACAGCAGGGTGAGAGAAAGGCATGGACAGCAGGCAAAAATTTACATTATCTGTATCTGGTTATAAATCAAAAGTTTGGAGAACTTCCCACAAAACTTCCCAAAGCTTCTTCCCAAACAACACTGAGAGTCAGTAGGATAGGGGCAAAAGGATTGGATTTGGATTAGCCCACCTTTAATCCTTCTATATGCGCATAATAACAGTAGTTAAGTGGGACACCAAGAGATCCCTCCTCTATTCTGAACACCAAGGAGACAATTTGGAGTCCAGATAAGACTCACCATTGAGGGTCTCTCTGAATTTCTCCCTCAGAGGAAAGCCAACTCTGGAAGTAGTATCTCTGGTTCTGACATCCCAAAGCCATTCAGATTAAATTCTTCAATGTAGAGAAAAGTAAAGTCTTACATTTGAGCAAGAAAAACCAAAAGTACACATATAGACTGGGTGAAACCAGGCTTAATAGCTGTGAGAGGGATCTTGGAATCTTAGTGGACAACCAGCTAAACATGAGCTAGCAGTGTGCAGCAGCAGCCAAAAATGCCAATGCAATCCTAAATTGCATTAACAGAGGGATACAATCAAGATCATGTACTACTACCACTCTGTAAAGCCTTAGTAAGACCACGCCTAGAATATTGCATTAAGTTTTGGTCACTGCACTATAAAAAAGATGTTGAGGGTCTAGAAAGAGTGCAGAGAAGAGCAGCCAGGATGATTAGGGGACTGGAGGCTAAAACAAATAAAGAACAGTTGCAGGAACCGGGCATGGCTAGTCTAGTGAAGAGAAGGACCAGGGGAGACAGGATAGCAGCCTTCCAATATTTGAGGGGCTGCCCCAGAGAGGAAGGGGACAAGCTATTTTCCAAGGCACCTGAAGTCCACGCAAGGAAGAATGGATGGAAACTGAACAAGGAGAGATTCAACCTGGAAATAAGGAGAAATTTTCTGACAGTGAGAACCAATGGAATGAAGTTGCCTTCAGAAGTTGTGGGAGATTCATGGAGGCTTTCAAGAAGAGACTGGAAGCCATCTGTCAGAAATGGTATAAGGTCTCCTGCTTAAATGACTTACAAGGTCCCTTCAAACCTATTCTATTCTATTCTATTCTCATCCAAGATTACATTTATGGCAGGGTCCAAAACTAGCACCATTGATATGCTTTCTGCAATCATTCCTGTTTGGGAATGGGAAAGTGGAGACCTTCAACTAGCTCTTGATATATATGTCCCAACGTTGAAGCTTGGAAGTAAAATTGTTCAAGCCTTGCAAAGATCTTGATGGAGCTTTTTGCCACGATCCAACTCCACCCAACATGTATTATGCAACCACGAAAGCGTGGCTCCTCCGGGATGGTACCGCAGTGTTAGAAATGTTTGTGTTTGGAAGGCTGTCCCTGACATGACTCGGGTATTTGAAATGTATCAGCTTTATTTCTTATCGCTGTGCCGTATTCTCGTTTAAAGTTTTCACAGGGCATCATGTGGTATGCATGCATTTTCTTGCATAACACAGTAAAGTACCCCACTCAGGCATTTCTAGGCTTTCAAAGGAGGCTACTAATCTTTCATTTGTTCTGCTGGTTGATGACAAGTATTTAGGGACTTATTTTATTATGGATGAAATATTACTGCTAGCTGATTATGGAAACTGACAACTGAGGATTCTGGAGTCCCAACAGCTGGACTAGCAACCGCCTGAAAGACAAACAGGCTCTTCCCATAATGCTAAATTTGGCCAAGCTTGGATTTAATTTCAGGCATCTCCCTTAGTGAAATGGATAAGAATCTGATGCTTGTCTGACTGAAGGGACCCTCTGGGTTGAGCTTAATTAGGCTTAGTAAGCAGCCAACTCACTCCGTACTTGCTTGACAAGATTATTTTTTATTATCGTTTGTTGTTAGCCTTCCTGTGAACTGAAAACCACTTCAAAACATTCAACAAAAGTCATCTGAAAATTTCCGCCTGGTTGTGACATTGAAAAGAGAAATAACGTATGGGGAAGATTATCACCCTCTTTTGTAGGTTGTGTTGGCTCCACATCTTTGAATGACAATCTCCCCATTTTTCCTGTTTGTTTTTCTTTTGGATGGCTAGTTGGTATAGAACTAGGAGCAAAATAGGGATCCTTAGCGATCCAGAAGTTTGCATTCATTATTGTGTCATGTGCGCTGTTTTTCCTAATTATTTTAAACCCTCTCTCTCTGTTTGTAAAGCCAGACGTGCCAGACTCTAGATTCAGACAGAGAATTTAAGTCTTCTTGGAAAAGGGGATGATGTAAAACAAAAATATATCATTGGATGGCTATTGGTGGTTTACAGAAACGTAAGTAAGAAAAGTGGTCAGAAGTTACTGTAACATGTACCGCTGTAACTTGCCAAGAATACAAGAGGATCTAGTCCAGTCAGTTGTTAGGACTCAACAATGACTACACGCACACACACACAGAGTATGCACACCCCACACACAAATTAAGCACTCCTGGGAATCATGGAATAATTGAAGCTTTAGGTAAGCTATTACTTACAGGCCTTTTCAAAGGAAAAGTTAGATTAGATTTGCAGCAACGCTGGAACCCCAGAAACGAAGAGTTGGATTGAACTGTCACTCGGAGAAGGTTGGGAGTCTTGAGAAACAAGGAGAGCAACTCACGCATTCATGCATTTGTGGGGTTCGTGTAGATCTAAGAAATGTTATACAGGTATAGATTCCTGCATGTTATGCTGGTGGAATAGCAAGCCCAAAGGTGAGGTTTGGAGAAAGCAAGTTGATTAAAAGCAGGGGTGCGGGGAGGTGGGATCAGAAAGAGAAAGGAAGAGTTGAAAAGCCTTTATCCATCAGGATAATCTCCAGGCATGGAAACATACAGGCTTTTGCTAGAATTAATCACAGCTCTGTGTGGGTCAACACAACATTCTGTTTACACGTCAGAGATTTTATGTGTTTGAACCCGCTGTCATCTTTAAATGTCCCTATGCTAATGGCTTTTCAGTTGAATCTGTTCCAAGACCAGTGACCATAATAACAAAAACTTACTCTGCTGACTCTAGTAGTTGTTTTATGTTTTAGGATGTTTTAGTTTTAGTTGTTTTATAGTTTTGGGATGGTAGATAATGGGGTCCTTGGGATTTTAACTCCACTAGACATTGCCGACTCTAAGGGGCAGCGCTAATATACATTTCAAGGCCGTTGAGCTGGCACTGTCCAAAGACATTTCCATGGTCATGTGCCCATGCCACGGAGCTCTATTACCTGCCCACCAAAGTGGTACCTATTTATCTAGTTGCATTTGCCTGCTTTCGAACTGCTAGGAGGAGCTGGGACGAGGATGGGAACTCACCCCATCATGGGGCACTTGGGTCTCGAACCTGGGCTGCCAACTTTTGAGCAGACGAGTCCGGAGTCTTAAATCACTAAGCCACCTTTTTAGGATTGCAAGCCACATAGACATTGACTAAATCAATGCATACGTTGGCATGTGTAGGAAGTATTTCAAAAGAAAACAGAAGTCATTCTTCTATCTGCTTCTGGTTTTGCTAGAAGGAAGAACATAACATAGCCTAAAGTCATATGATTCATGATCTCATCAAGAAAGGGGGAAAAAGAGAAACCCATAAGAAGAGGGAAGATGGGTCATCGGGAAGAGATCCATCTGAGTAGGATTGGAGAGAGAGGGAGAAAAGGAGAGGGAGAGAGATGGAGGGAGAGAGATAGAGGGAGAGGGAGAATGGGAGAGGGAGGGAGAGAGAGAGACAGGGAGAGAGATGAGAGGGATGAGAGAGGGAGACGAAGAGGGAGGGAGAGAGTGGGAGAGAATGAGGGAAAGAGAGATGGAAGGAGAGAGAGGGGGAGAGAATGAGAGGGAGAGAGAGAGAGGGAGAGAGACAGAGGGAGAGGGAGAATGGGAGAGGGAGAGAGAGAAAGACGGAGGGAGAGAGACGAGAGAGGAAGGGAGAGAGGGAGGAGAGAATGGGAGAGGGAAGGAGACAGAGACGGAGGGAGAGAGATGAGAGGGATGAGAGAGGGAGATGAAGAGGGAGGGAGAGAGTGGGAAAGGAGGGAAAGAGAGAGAAAGAGAAGGGAGAGAGAGAGGGAGGGAAGGAGGGAGCGGGAGAGAGAGAGAGGGAGAGATGGAGGGAGAGAGAGAGAGAAGAAAGGAGTTGAAAATGTGAGCAGAATTTTTGGCTGCAAGGCTTGAATTTATTTGGATGGATTTTCTTGGATTTTGTTAGAAATAATTCAAATTACGGTAAGCTTTGCACTGGGACATAATAAACAATACGAATGAGCATAGCATGCTAGATTCACTCCCTGTACTTAGGAGGACCCCTCCTCCACAAAAAATTCTTGTTTTGCAGAAACAGTTATTTGAAACATGCAGGTGAGAAGTTTAAAGCTGAAAAGACATTGTCCAAATCAATTTTAAAAAAGCAAGCTGTAAAATATGACAGAGTTGGGAACGTATTTTGAAACATGTCCTGTTCGAAAGTATGGTGGGAAAATACGTTAACCACGGAATGCGCTCAATTGTCTGTGTTCCTCAGAGTTGGAGAAATGAGCTGCCAGCATGTGATTTTATCATTCTTGCTAACTGACCCTTCTGCTAAAAGTTTAATAGGGGATAAATTCACATGTGAATTCATAATCCTCTCTGTTGCACCAGAAGGATTCTTTAACAAAGCAGCAACAAAGAGCATCTTAGATAGCTTGATTCTTGTTTGGAGAGATTTTGGTCTCCTCCTCCTCTTCCTTTGTGGGTTAACTAGTTCCTTTCTAGAAGAATCAGCCAAGACAGTTTCCCAGTTGAAGCATATCGCAGCAGAGACACTAAAACTGTTAAAAATCCTGTAACATTAAGGAAGGTTATGTACTAGGGTTTAAATATATGATAGCAAGATGTCCGTCTGTTTGTCTGTTGTCTGTCTGTGTCTCTGTTGATGTCTCTCTATCTCTCTATTTCTATCTACTCTTTCTACCTCCCTCTCTCTCCCTCTCTCTCTTCTCACTCTCTCTTTCTATTTCTGTCTTTCTATCTCCTATACCAGTGGTGGCGAACCTTTTATTTACCGAGTGCCGAAAAGTATGCACTTTGCGCATGCCATCTGCACTTGCGTGTGGCTCCTCCACGTGCACTGCATGGGATGGTGCACTGCAACTGCACCATCTGCACATGCATGCAGCTTTTGCATGTGCAATGTACACTCACTGCATACAAGCACTCACGCACACATGAGCAATCGCGTGTGCATGTGCAGGAGAGCTCCGAAGACCAGCTGGATTTCCTGCTGCAATCACTCGCATGCATAGCGGAGGCCCAAACACCAGCTGGGTCTCTGTAATCGTCTATGAGAGCATGTGCAATCGCATGTGCATGCTCAGCTGGAAGTAAGTTGGCAAACAGCTTGTGTACCCAGCAAGATGGCTCTGCATGCCACCTGTGGCACCCATGCCATAGGTTCGCCATCACAGTCCTATACATACATACACAAACAAAACACACACATAATTTCAATGCACATACATCCATGTTTATGTAGCATTTGATTAGTGCAGCCAACGTCTCATCTGAGTGACTGTCAGTGGGTCACAACAGATTAAAAACAATTGAAAAAATGTTTTAAAAACAAGTGCACAAACATATAAAAACACCCATAATCCATCTAAAACAGAAAATCATAACCACTGTCAGAAAGTGTCCCTACAGGAGCTCAACACAGCCATTGTAAATGTTCCCCACCATTATTGGGCCTCTGGGCTTGGCAGCAGAGCACTGTTTTTTTTGGGGTCTCCTAAATGGATGGGAATAGGGGTGCGGTGACTCAATGGACACTGAGCTTATCGATCAGAAAGGTCAGTAGTTTGGTGGTTTGAATCCGTAGCACCGCATAATGGAGTGAGTTCCTGTTACTTGCCCCAGCTTCTGCTAACCTAGCAGTTCAAAAGCATGTAAAAAAAGCAAGTAGAAAAATAGGGACCACCTTGGTGGGAAGGTAACAGCACTCCCTACGCTTTTGGCATTTAGTCACGACGGTCACATAACCATGGAATCGTCATCAGACAGCGCTGGCTTTTCGGTTAAGAAACAGAGATGGGCACTGCCCCCTAGAGTCAGGAACAACTAGCACGTACTGTATGTGCGAGGGGAACCTTTACCTTTACCTTTATCTTTAAGTGGATGGAAGGGTCAGGACCTATCTAAAGTCTGGGGCATGATGTTACACAAGAAGAAAAGGGTCCCATCAGATGACTCTTCCATACATTGGTACCATATAGATGCCTCTCCTGCGGTTCTGGATGGGACAGGTAATTGTAATGGTCTCTCAGAATAACCCAGATAACTTGGGAGACTTAAGCTGGGTGGACTTCAATTCCCAGAATTCCCCTGCCAGCAGGTGTGGTCTGAAACTTCTTGTTTGTTTTGCCTTTGGAAGCAAAGCATGTGTTTTATTGCACATGTCAATTTAGAGAACAGACGTGTGGTTACACATGACAAGAGGCTGGTATTAAGGACAGGGAGAAAATGGAAGTGGGGTGGGTCAATGAAAGGGAGTGGGAGGCACCATGTGGCCAATGGTCTGTCTATTCCTAATCTGCAGTATACCTAAAATAAATCATGCACATTCCAATTTTTTCACCTCTAAAACCACTATTAACCTTTTTTGCAAATCTGCGGGATGGTTTTCTGCTTATTTGAGATGGCAAGAATTCCGATTTTTTTTTTTTATATAAGCCCTTAAAGAGTAGTGTAGTGTAGTGTAGTGTACAGGTAGATTTACAGACTCTTAAGCGGTTTATAGAGTCAGTCTCTTGCCCTCAATAATCTGGGTCCTTATTTTACTGACCTCGGAAGGACAGAAGCCTGAGTCAACCTTGAGCCGGTCAGGATCAAACTGCCAAATTGCTGGCAGCCGGCAGTCAGCAGAAGTAGCCTGCAGTACCACATTCTAACCACTGCACCACCATTGCTCTTGGGTCATAAATCTGTGCTTTGAAAATTGCCATTAAACCATTCAAGAAGAGGACCCAAATGCATTCCTGTTGCATTTGATACACAGATACTGAAAAAGAAAAGTGACTTATGGACCGGTCCTTGCAGTTATGACTGTCACCATCCCCACAGTCACATGATCAACATTCAGGCATTTGACAACCGTCATGTATTTATTTATGACAGTTGCAGAGTCCCCAGGCCATTTGGGACTTTCCCAAATCAGCTTGAGATAAGCAAAGTCAACGGGGAAGCTGGATTCATTGCAATGATTCACTTCCCGACCATGGCAAAAAGGTAACAAACTCAGACGTGACTCACTTAACAGCCGCTCTGCTTAGCATTGAAATGTCTGCTCCCAGTTATGGTTGTAAGTCAAGGACTACCCATGCTGTTTAATGCCTAGCAGTCGAATCTCTGTTCTGGTCTATCGAAGTCTTACTTTTTTTTTTTTTTGCAGAGTTTGGATTCTATTTGCTAAATGGACGGTGCTAATATTTTTTCCTTCTTAAAAAAAAAAAAAAAAGAAGAAGAACGTTCTTGCTTTTCCCTTAAACTGGAGCTGATGAATTAGGAATACCTTGCCAGTTAAATTCTCCCCGAGTCTGTGACTTTTTGCTTTAGTGCCAAGAATAATGTTAATATTTGGCCGGTAATAGGAACTTATTACCATTCCTACCTGACTTAAAGCATTTTCTTTGGCCCTTTGGATGCAAACTCTTGATTCTCCAAAGAGGCAAATTCAGCGTTTCCTCCTACTCTTCCCTATTAGCAACCCTTCTCTTGCACGTATCAGCTAGACGAGTTTCGGAATTGCCACAATACGACTTTTCCTATCAGCTTGTCAAGCCATTGCAGGCTCTGAACCTTTTAGGCTGTGTGTGTGTGTGTGTGTGTGTGTGTGTTCCCCCCCACCCCAAAAGTTAAGCACTGGGTTACTTAGCCAGCTCTAACTAATTTTAGAGTGGAAGATGAAACTTTGTTGGAGTGCTGTTTGGGGTCTGCTTTTTAATCCTGATCTGTTTAATGTTCGCCTTCTGACATTCTGGGCCAGACGTCACTTTAATGGTATGTGTGGCGATAAAGCCAATAAGCTGTCAAGATGATTGATAATCTAACCATTATAGCAATATGACTTTCCTGTTTTTCTTCTGGGCTTCAGATGATGGTTTCCAAATTGAATTCTTATAGTGTGCGGCTACGTTCTCTAAACACAGGATTTTCAGGAGGGGAGGCTGTTGGGTTAAATTGCTTTAGATCTGCCCCCCCCCCCCGCCTCCCTCCTGCATAAAATAAAATCTTTTAATTTGGGAAACTCCCAGAGGGAGGAAGTTGTAGACATAAATGCTGGCTGTCTCAAATTTTGATATAGTCTGGCTGGATACCATGATGGTGATGATGATGATGATGACGACGGCCATAATCACTTGGTTGGGTTTATCTCCAGGATTGTTGTGCATTTTATCTCCATATAATAACAGCCTTTGAAGTAGGTTGAGTTGAAAAAAAAAATATGACTGGGCTAAAATGTAGACTACTTTATTTGGCCAGGTGTGATTAGAGGCACAAGGCATTTGCCTCCTCTGGAGAAACTCTTGAAAGTATCACTGAGCTTTTCTAATGGAGGATGAACCTGAGTTTTGGTTTTCCTAATCCTAATCTATCATACTATATATGATGGTAAATTCAAATTCAAATTTTATTGGTCACATGCACAGTCATACATGGTACAATATGCAGTGAAATGCTTACGCAGCC
>JAEANM010020556.1:0-12071 GCA_017656035.1 Myanophis thanlyinensis
GATGACTCAACGCAACTAATAATCATTTGTCTCCTCTCTGGCGAATCCCTCGTGTTGCTGCTGCTGCTGCTGCTGCTTATGCTGGCTGGAAAAGGGAGAGATTGAAAGTGACACATCGGGCGCAGCTCGCGGCTTACCGGGAGATCAGAGCACCGGCTTCTGCTGCTGCCGCCACCGCCGCCGCCACTAGTCCGATAGAGTGTCCCCCCCTTCGGAAACAGCTTCTCCACCCCTTTGCTTCCCCCTCCCCCTCATTTCTTTCCCCCCTTTTTTGCCGAAGGGCTGAGAAACCACCCCCGTCTCCCTCTCCCTCCCCCCCCCCCGCCTCCTTCCCTCCCGATCCCAGAAGTCTCACCTCTCTTTTCCAGTGGCCACCTCGGGTGCCCTTTTAGGAAGAGCTGTTTTCTCAAAGCATCCAAGCCATTTCAGGCGCAAGACGAACCGGGCGTCCAAACTCGGGAAGGGGAAAAAAAAAAAAAAGGGGGAAAAAAAAAATAGCCCCCCCCCTCAAAAAAAAAAAAACTTAAAAGAGTCAGTGGGGTGGGGTACTTGGGGAGACGCGGAAAAGGCAAAAGAAGAAACTAACGTAGCGAGAGGAGCCAAGCAAACTTTCCATCCTGGAGTCTCTACTTTTGATCCATGGACAGAGCCCGAGTCAGCCAAGTTACGGACAGAGTATAAGCAGTAAGTACTACTGGAAAGCTTAGCCGAACTTGCCGCGGTAGCCCCGAAAGGTGGTGGAAGGAAGACGCCTCCTCAAAACAAGCTAACTGGCTTGATAGAAATGTAATCGCTGACTTCGAGTTGCTTCGGGTTGAAGTTTCAGTGTAATATGTTACACTCCATTTTATTTGTTTCTGTGTAACTAAACCGCTCTTATGCTTTCTCTCTCCCCCCCCCCCGCAACCTCTACGTTGTGTAGTGAAGCTTGAAAACGCAATCTGCTTGAAGAGAGCATTTCAGCACAAAATTCTAAATCGGCTCTGCGATTATAGGCAATATAAGAGGAAATACTTGAGGAGGAAAAATGCTTTTTCCCCCTTTTGAGCGAAACTCTTTTTTTTTTCTTTGCAAAACAAAAAAGCAAATCAACAGAAGAGTCAACGGTTAGCCTGACACCCCTATTATTTAGCAAGTGTTTACAAATGGAAAAGATAGCAAATGTATGCTGTTTTTAAAGGCTTGTTTAATAGTTTGAAAGTGGAACGACCTTCTTAAGTACTTTTAGCTGGTGTTGTTTGCTGCTTATTTCTTCATATTTTATCCAGAATAAGACCAATCTTGAAATGCATATTTAGTTAGCTAACTGGATGCCTATATTGGTTCATGAATTATTGTATCTGAAATGCATTGTCTCTTTTAAAGCTTAGGCTTTCTTATTAACATATTTGTTTGAGCCCACAGCTTTTATAAATTGCACTCTTTTCTTCAAAAGAGAAACTGGAACAGATAAATAGTTCTGATAATAGTAAGGTTTATAAAACTAAAGTTAAATGAATGACCACGTTCTCTGAAAGGTACTGTATAGATAGATACTTGTTAGCTAAAGGTACAGCAAGCAGCATAGGAAGATGTTAAGAAATCAGGTGCAAAACTGCCGTGCAGCTGCGTTATTTCTGCTTGAAGCACTCTCCTAGTTAAATGTAGATGTAACTAATTGACACAGTGGATCTGGATGCTTCTGAAATGGTATTTCTTGTTTGTTTCTTTATCCCTCTTTCTCTTTTAGGTCCTTGCTCATTTTATTGTGACTTGCCGGTGGGAACGTTGTCTCCAACTCAAAGTAATATGGATCGGAGAAGTGAGAGTCCCTGCCTAAGGGATAGCCCAGAGAGAGGGAGCGGCAGCCCTGATGTCAAAGGTCCTCCCCCGGTGAAGGTGGCCAGGCTTGAACAGAATGGCAGCCCTATGGGAGCCAGAGGGAGGCTCAATGGTTCTGTCACCAAATCAGTGGGAGGTAACAAACCTAGCAGAACTAATGTATGCATAACAGTCTGGCGGCTGAGTTATAATAGCACAAGGTCTCAGGGTTCAGGTTGGTGTAGCTTGAGTGTCTTGGTGTAAGATTACGGAAAGAAAGTCAATGGCAGACAGTTAATGCCCACTTTAACTGATGTCTCTCATCAGTAACCAATAGGCTCATTATGGTTAAATAAAGTGGCTTGTGTAGAAAGTGGCATATTTTGGGCACTTTGCCATTTTATATCTGAAGTTAATTCCTTTATGATGCAGCAGACAGCCTTCTTTTTCCTGGAATGCTTAAAGTTGTTAAACACTTTGTCTTAAGAAGAACACGTAAAAAGAATGTAGATTTTCTTTTATTTAAGAGGACTTGTCATTATCTTCTAAATAATTATATATCTATATTTGGACCAATATCAAAGTATTTAGCCCGTATGTAGGTTTTTGTTTATGCTGAAATGGCTGGCATTAAATAAACTATATTAAATGGGCCTCTTAATTTAGTCCCAAAATTTCTCTATTTTTGTTAAATGCATTCTGTGCATTTCACAATTTTCACTATATCTCATTCTTTCTTAGAAGAATTTCAAAATCTTTAAAATATAGAAAAAGGTCTATATCTTAGATTAACACTATCATAGAGTGTATAAATTTCACTAATTAAAGGTATGAGCATAAATATCATAAGCCTTTGACTTGTGTCTTACTTGTCACAAAAACTCAGAGGGAATTGATATATTGTTTCTTTATCTGTTCTTAGTTTAATTTAGCTGAGATTCGTGAGATATAGTTTAGGAGTTCAGGTGGCCTTCTAAACCTGTAATCTTAATCCATTTTGAAATAATAGTTTAGTATCACTAAGTAAAATAGAATGTGAAATAAATATATAAACCAAATCATTACTTTCTTTTGAAAAACGTTTTTGTTTTTGTGGAGAATTATATATCTATTGTAACAATCTTACATTATTTGGATATTATAATTACAGATACTTCATGTGTTCTATATAATTTTACATTTTTAAATAATGCCATTTCAGTAATTAATATTTTAAACCTTTACAACATGCAGTTACTTTAAATATTTCATTTTTGAATGTCATAGCTCCATCTTTCACTTCAATTGCTTTAGGTTTGGAAGTGGACATTATAACAAGGTCATATTTGCAAAGTTTCTAAAGTAGAAGGAGATAATAATGGTGAACACATAATTCGCTTAAATATAAAGCATGTTGTAATGTACATGGCAGTATTTTTACTCTGCAGCAGTTTATTAAAAAATGGATGTCTTTACAAATATTGGGTTCTTTGATAAGAAAAGTACAGTATAGCACCCTTTTTAACAGTTCAACCATTTTATGTGCATTCTTAGCTTTCCCTGTTCAGTAGAGATTAGTAATTGCTAAAGATTACTGAAAAGTTGTATCTTGAGGTTTCCTTTATTTGTCTCTCATTCTGTCTCCCTTGTCTTCCATTTTAATTATTTATATATTTTTAGGTAATTTAAATGTTTTTTTGTACTGGATAAAAATATTAAATAGTGTCAGAGCTTTGATGAATGTGTCAAGTTGTTTTTAGCATTCTTATCATTGTAATCTTAGTGATAAGGAAATAATAATAATTAGATAAGTTATTGAAGACTATGAATGTAATAAGTTATTGATTTGTTGCTCGCTACGCTTTTTGTAACTGTTTCAAAATGAGCCTTGGAGGAGATTGGGACAAGTTAAGAACATTTATTTGAGGAAATGTTTGTAAGCTTGCATTGTTGCTTTCTGTTGAACTGTTAAATATTTTGCAGAATGAGAGGTTTTTAATTAAAAAAAATATTATGGACGGATTTGCAAATCTTGCTTTACTACTAGAGGACTTTGTCACAAAAATTCTCAATAAATGGTAATGATATCAGTATAACAAGAGACAGGATTTTATTCATTTTTTTGTGAAGTCTTTCATTTCTCAAGGTCATCTTCTAAGAACTTATCTTTTCATGCAATGCTAATTGTTTTAAATTAATAAACTATATTATAGTATTAATGTTCTGTTTCATGCAGGTTCTTGTAATTGTAGCACCTGCTTACCAGTTGAATGGAAGGCGCTAAGAATAACTTCAAAAAACATTCTTAATCTATTACACTGAATACTAAGGCAATTAAATATTAAAATAGTTAAATCAGATCATCTTAAGGAAGTGGGTGATAGATAAAATAGATGTAAATTTTATTTTAGCTGCTATAAAAAAATTCTGTCTTATAAAATCTTCATGTTATTGTGCTTCAAAAGTTTACTTTGTAAAAATGATCAACAAATCCCTTCATAGAATTAAGCATAAATTACAGAAAAAGATTGTGTTGTTCAAATAGTGCATTTTTCTAGAATAAATTTATCCTTTTAATTACAATACAACCCAATATTTGTGAAAACATCCATTTTTTAAAATAAATTGCTACAAGTATAAATGCTGCCATGTGCATTACAACATGCTTAATCTGAATTTTATAGTCTTGAAGATAGTAAATTACAACAGAAAAGGAAAGTACTTTAGAGAAAGGAATAAATTCAAGAATCTAGCTACATTTGGTATATAAAACAATAAAAAGATTTGTTGAGATTGTCCAAGTATAATTACTTAGTTTTAAATATAATACATAATTTAGGAAAGTTACAAGTTCTTAAAATAGCACTGTAGTTTTTTTAAGGATCACCAGACTGTAATTATCTTATTTTTGTTGGGGAAAACAAAAAAGCCCATTGATATTTCCTATACGATTTTAAAACACACTCTTTTCTTTATCCCTCCGATTATTATTTATGCAGACCTAACATTAGTTTATAACTAATTATAACATTAGTTGTGTTGAGATGTATATATCTCTGAACATGAACTTGTGGCATATCCTTTTTCAAATTTTTATGTTGAGATGTGGAGAAAAATTACAGAAAACTTTTGTTGCTAATGTCGAATCATGTGTTTTTGAGTTAACATTCTTATCTTTTACAATATTAATTTCAGTAGAATTAGTCAAGATTAGCTGCTGCTTTTCTTTCTGCCTCCCCCTTCTTCTGGTATTCTAGCCCTTCCTGCAATTCCTAGATGCTCTGTTTTAACCATCTATGTAATAAAACAGAAATGCTGTGATATGTTCATGATTGGCAGGATTTATAGTAAGTCTGTGGGAGAAAAAAGCAAATATCTCTTTAAAATACATATGACGCCTGGGAGAGAGGTTAAAGCAAGCAAGAGCTCTGGGGTGTTGACAGCTTTATATCCCTGCTGGGTAACATTCACTTACTAGAATTGGCGTCTTCTCTCAGTTACTAATTTGCTCCATAAGGATTTTGAAGAAAAGAAAAGGACGATTAATGGCCAGGAAACTCAGATTTCTAAAAATGCTGAATAAAATTATCTGTTCATGACTCCCCAGTTTTTATGTACATTTATCTTTATTAGTGTTTTAAAACCTTAATAAGACTGTGATCTTCATCTCATTAATTTAGAAATGAGGTCTGTAAAAATTGCTAAGACGCCTTAAAAGTAAGCTTTTTATTTTGTTCCTAAGTTAAATACAGAAAAAATAGCGTAACATGACAACATCAGATCTAGGAAACAGAGTGCCTAAATCTGAAGTTGATATGTTATACTATCTATTTTCATACTTGATCCATTCAGTTCATTTCTTGAGTTGTATTATAAAGCTGAAATGCACATATTACCAGGTCGTGTATATATTTTTAGGCTGATTCAGAAAGTATAGGTTTTGCTTAAACAGATATCTAGTGGGTGAATGTTTGAATGAAAAGTAGTAACATTTTTGTAGTTTCTCAATATATCACAAAGTATATCATTAGTATTAGTATATGATTAGTATATCATTAGTTCACATGTTCAGTCAAATATAGTATTTTTAATATGATAAAATAATTGAAAGTCAGATCCAGTCACATTGATACTTATTAAATCAGTCCAGTGAAATCAGTGAGTTTATCATGACTAATTTAAATGCCATTCTTTTTAGTAGTTGTATTCTAAGGATATTGAGGCTGGAAGCCAGCCTATTTCTATTCATTGTAGGTATGTATATGTTTCTCAAACTGGCTTAACAGGCAAATATAAAGCTCTTTTTAAAATTTTTTTAATAAAACAGGTAGAAGTCCAATATGACATAGGATTGAAAAATATATCCCATTGAAGTAAATGCACATTGTGGCCTTAAACTTCAGATCAGACCTCAGGCTTATGCAGTTTCCTTAATGAATTCAATGTTGCATAGTCCTAAATAGAATTTCAGTTTTTGTTTTAAGACCTAGCATGTCATTATTAAAATCTTTATGTTACAAATATTAATGCTGTATGTAATAGAACTTGGCTTAGGAGGGTTTATTGTTATCTTTTATTATAATTGCAAGGGTCATGAGGAGAAAATCAGAGTTAACTTTTTGCTGAAACATTAAGCTGGAATCTATAGTAATGAGCATGTTTTAATGTGTTAGTATTGATGACAATTGTTAACATACTTTTCGTACAAATAAAGTTGCTTTTGCAACTGAGCGGCAGTAACACTATAGTGCTGAAGCTTTCAGTTTTTCTCCTGTTGGTATTGTTTTATATGTGTAGCAAGTACTATATAATGTGACAGAAAAGTAATTAGTTTTGGCCATTGTGACAGATTTTTATTATTACTTGATTTTGGAATATACAGTATGTGATTTACATACCTGAATTGGTAGTGCTTTCTAAACATACTATCACTATAAAATATTGTAAAACCTGTGTATTTTACAGTGTTAATGGTCAAAATTAAAATCTTCAAAATAATTGGGGAATAATAAGCTGTTAAGTAAGTTAGAAATGGAATATTTTAAGAAATCAGAATTTATCATTTAATTGAACATTGAGATGCGCTTTTGGAGTCAACTATCTCGACGTATTTTGTCTTCTCATAAGAATATAGCTTTTTTGTGGGTTTCAGAATTTGGTATTTTGGTTTAAAGATTCTGAATGAGCATAATCCAATAAAGAACCTTGGTGTTTTACATAATTTTGGAACACATCTTCTGAAATACTTTACATAAAGTCATAACTTTGGTGGGTTTCAAACATCAATGAGTTGTAATGCAATTTGTTTATTTGCTTCGAAGACAAAAAGACTAGCTTGATAAAGAAGAGAATGGCCAAACTAATAACAAAGTTAGTGTAGTGAATAAAAAAAAACAAGGAATCCAGCTTCAATTCTAAAAGTAGATATGAGAATGCATTCTAAATAGAATATAAATACGGTAGTTGCTTAGAAATTATGACTTCATTGGGAAAAAGTATACTTGGGGATTATAGATATATAGTATTTAAACTTGTGATATTAGAGTCTCTCTCTCTCTCTCTCACACACACACACACACACAATTATTTCATTGGGAAATGAGCATAATTAATAGCGTTCTTTTAAAGTGTGTGAAGAAGGAAAATATGTCCTAGGTGTATGTACTTGGAAGTAAGTTCCATTAAGGTAATAAGATTTGCCATACTAATTTGATTCAGTTCGGTCCCTCTTCTTGCATTTAAGCACTTGGTAGGTTGTTGCATTCATTTGTTTCCTAGTGAAATACATGCAGTTAGACTTGTTGCAGATGAAAACTTGGTCCTTCAGTCTTGCAGAAAGGCATACACTTAAGACAATTACTTTTAAAATGATGTCTATGAGAGTTTATTTGCTGAAAAGCTATTATGTACATGTAGGCAATATATGCATTTCTGTACAACATGTATGTCTAATTTAATATTTAACTTGGATAAATGTGGATATATTAGTATCAGTATAAGACATACGTTTCAGTAGTGGAAATTCCTTGAGCTGAAATTGAAATAATGTCAGCTGAAAGTTAAGAGGAGGAAAAATAGTCTAAGAAGTTGTATTATTTGGTCAGTTGTGTTCATTTATGTGAAGAAGTTCAGAGACAGGGAAGTGTTGTTTTAATAGCAAAATCAAGATTGGCTGGGTCACTTTAAGTCTGTCACTCTCTGTCAGCCCAACTCACCTCACAGGGTTGTTGTTGTAGGGAAAATAGAAGGAGGAAGGAGTATTGGTATGTTTGCTGCCTTGAATTATATATACATATAACAAAGGTGGGATAAAAATAATAAATAAATAAATATTCTGATTTAATAATGAATTAATTTATTATTTCCAAAGCTAAAAATAAAAATGGAATTATTTGAAAACAAAAAAAAATAAAAAAACCTTTTCCTGATTGTAATATAATAAATAATCCAGGTTAATGAATATGCAATATAATAACCTTAATAAATAAGCAAGGGTGTACTAATAAATGAATAAATTATTGTTTAATAATAAATAATGAATACCATAGTTATAATAAACAATGCATTTTAAAAAGACATACTACAGTTGGAAATTAAGACTTGGAAAATGTTCATTCAAAGTTGTTCAACTTCACTTAATTACATGTAAAATAACATTAGCTGATCTAAAGTTGGTAGAGTTATTTGCTGGGGAAAAGGCTGGTAATTGTTTTGTAGTTCTACATATTAAACCTCAACATCTTCTGCTATTAAAACTAAGTGCATTGTTTGAAAATTCTTATTAGGTTTCTGGTACACTCTTGTATATATGTTTGAGTGAAAGAAGAATTGAAAGCATTATCTTTCTGGAGAATGTGGCTTTTGAACCATAGTGTCTGTTTCAAAATGTAACTCTTTTTTTTCCTTCTGAGATAATGATGAATCAATCTTATTTTAATTGGTTCCTACTGTATAAACTCCACAGAAACAGATGCACTTTCATACGAAGACAGTCTATAAGTGAAACTCTGTTTTAAGACCCAAAGCCACAACTGACAAACATTTGAGAAGCTGATGATTTCAGAGAAATATATTTAATTATTTTTACCATGCTGAATTTTCCCACCATATTTAAATTAAGCATTCATCATAAAGTGTTAAATATTACTGAAGTTTAATATATATTAATACACATACATACACACGCATAAATACAAGGGTTTTTTTCCCCCAAAAATTTAATTATTTGAAATTAGAGAGAAATAATATCATTTGAAAGTAAATTTAATTAAATCTACTCTGTTGTCTACATTAAATGCATATAGAAATGCATATTTTGGTATGTTATAATTTCTAATACCTAAAATAAAATTAATAAATATATACATGCAAATACTTTTGCAAACTTGATTTGTGCAAATCTAAGTAATTTAGATGTAATGTGTAATTATTACCTAATGATATGTATGTATTTCCTGCAACAATTGAAAATGTAGCATTAGGATATTTGATAACAGTATATTCGAGCATTTTGAAATGCTTATCACATGAAAAATCTAACTTAAGCTGTTTTATCAGTTTACATGTAAAGTGGGAATATATTTAATATAATTTAAAGAAATTAAGTAGGATTAAATTTATGGTATTTAAATATTTCATATTGTACTTAATACCTTGGTTTTAGATAAAATTTATATCTGTTCTATGTGATTATTGTGAAAATGTCACAACCCTGAGTTTCGCTATAAAGAAATGTTATTCTACCGTATTTCTTTGTACTTTGCAAATTATTTTCTAAATATATTCTATTCTGGAGTCTTTTTTAAAGTTTAAGTTCTTTAACTGTTCATCAACAGAAGAACAAATAGAAATTTAACAAAGACTGTCTCACCATAACGTAAAGACTTCAGTGAAAATCTGAACACTAAAAAAACAAAGGTATCAATGTAAGTTATTTCATCAGCGATGTATTATGAAATGATTACATGCTTTTGATAATTAGCATGTAAATCACAAGACTGCTTTATGTTTTCTTTGTTTATGTATTTTTAAACATATTTTTGATAAAAGTAGAATACAGATAATTTTGATTAATCCAGTCACCTTATAGGAGACATTGAATATACCATGAAACAAATGAATGTACCCATGTTGCATGATGTAGAAGCGACTGAAAAAAATGCAGTAAACATAGAAATACAGTACTGCTTGTGACCAGGAAGGATTATTTGTATGCCTCAGTAAAAATGGGAATTAAGACTTTTTTAGATCTAAAGGATTAAAGCATGTTGTATTGTTAGAAATTAACAGTTTTGAATGGAAGTTTATTTGCTAACAACAGGGACTGTGTTTAGTGTAAGAGCTTTGTCCGTGCCATAGAAATTTGCCAAGTTCTTGTTCTTCCTTTGCCACAATGTCAAATTTACTACTGAAAGTTCCCCAACTGTCTATGGAGTAGAGTGTGGAACGGGAAGATATAAATTGATTTACAAGTAGTTTCCAATCATTTGGTGAACAGAAATGACTACTGTTCCATGCGTGGCTTGCTTTTTTATGTGCTTTGTGAGTAACAGTTTCAGCTTTCATTAGAACATATTCTAATATATCCACACTGGTTCTTAATGGTAATAAAACTATAATCTCCATCTGATAATTTTTGTATCTGAGCACAGGATGAATTAATTTAAAGGATAAACACATAGAACTTTAAAATAACAACCAAATGCCTTTTATCTTAGTATTGCCAGTATTTCTACAAATGGTGCTTGCCAAGCTTGCTAGATCACCTGAGTTTTTAAAAATGAAATAACGATCAGCCATAGCCAAGTGTTTTGAAAGTATACCCATCTGCCCTGTAAACCCAAACTAAACTGAGATAATAGGCTTTATCTTGTTGGAGGGAATGGCAGATACCTGTTTGCTAAATAACTATTTTGAAACAGAAGATGTCCTCAGTGTTACCATTTTATGAATAGACAACTCTTAAAGCCATTTTGAGAGAGCATCCACAGCATAGTTTCAAAAATTGGTTGGTTCCTTAAAATGCTTGGGGACTCATGTCTTAATTTATGATTCTTTCTTTTGCATTCATTGTGCATGGAAAGTAGAATGTCAGCCATTTTGTCATACTTAAAGCAGTATAACATTTTCTGGCATCTTCCCCAACTTTTTAATTGCTGTTTATACTTATTCCTTTTGGAATGACTATTTTATATTTTTTGCTGTCCTATTCATGTATTCATCCATATGACCGTATATCCATGTACAGTTTAAACTGCTTCCATGGACAACAAATAGTATTGCTGAAAGTACTAATTGACCAATCTGTGCAAATGAATTGTAATATATGCAATTCTGTGTTACTATGAAAAGAAATTTGATTCCAAATAAAGTTGCTTAGGATTATAGCCAAAGTCTATATCTTTGAAGTCTGTGAGAGAATCAATGGAAATATATTGTGTTATGCCAAAATGAAATATTTCAATTCTAAAAAAGATTCTTGTGCAAATTTTTTATACCATGGAATTTGCCCTTCTTTTTACCTAAATAGATTCATTAATAAATAAAGCTTATTTTCAGTCATTTCAGTATTATATATTTATTATATGAAGCAAAGTTGGGCTTGAGATTTATACATAAAGGATATCTAATTTAGGTAGCAATTTCATGCATATTTAGCTCTGAATAAATGTTCTGGAATTTAAAATTACAATATAGAAGACACTAGGTATTTGAGAGTTTTATTATTAGTTAATAACTATGACACAACAAAATAACATTCTAGCTGTAGGCCTAGTATTTACTAGATTAAATATAGACTTAGGTCCTAAAATTCATATACTGCCTAGATACTGTATTTGACAATAGCTCCTAGGTAGAAATTTAGTCAATATAAATATTTTGGATCAGATTTTTGTATTTAGATCTTTTACTTATATAATTATAATTATAATTGCTGGTGAAGTTTTATGTCCTGTGAATAACTTACATAATATGTTCATTTTATTTCACAACTTAATATGCTTATTTCTAAGATTTGATATTTTATATAGTATTTGCTAAAGGAATAAAATTTTCATTTACGGGTTATGCATTGCTATGTAGTCATAGGTGCCTTTCATAATGTATTTTCCCAATTTCCAAATAACTTTTTTTACTGTAATCCTTGCATATGAGCTGAATACCATGATAGATGTCTCCTTAAGTATTGTAGTAAAAAAAAATACTTGTATTTTGAGGCTGTCAATAGTTTATGTTGTTTTGGACCAATTTCCCAAGCAGTGATAAAAAACAGATTACAATAACAATTATAC
>JAEANM010020557.1:1413-12070 GCA_017656035.1 Myanophis thanlyinensis
CTGAGATTTCTCCGAGCCAGAAAGTTTCATCAAACAGATGCCTTCAGATTATTGGCTCAGTATTTCCAATACCGGCAGCTGAATCTGGATATGTTTAAAAATTTCAAGGCTGATGATCCAGGGATCAAACGAGCTCTGATAGATGGATTCCCAGGAGTGCTAGAAAACCGTGATCACTATGGCAGAAAGATACTTTTGCTCTTTGCAGCCAGTTGGGATCAGAGTAGGTAAATGTAGATAGCATCCTTATCTTTTTTTAAATACAACATTCATTAGCAAATGATTTATTATATAATTGACAATCCAAATATTTTGTATTATGAAGCATATTCAAATGTTGCATTGTTTTGCCAATTATCTGATTGAACTAATATTTAAAATGATAAATGAAGAATGTGCTTAAATCTTGCTAGTAAATGTATTTACTATTTCACATGCATAATTCAGATTTCAGCAAATATTTATAGTAAATATTGCTAGTAAAATTAAAGTACTGTTTTATTGGAATTTGGAAGATATATTTTCAAAAACAATTCCTTTTGTAACCATATTTACACTGATATATAGTTTATAATATCATAATACAGCTGACTACAATTGACTGTAATACTGGTGATTCTATATGACTAAAAGAGGTTTGAATTAAACCAGGTGTTGAGAGGGAAATTCTTCTTTGCTGTAACCAATCTTTCCATAACAGTAGATCCAATAACTTCAACTTTATTAACCCAAGATGTCAAATACTTAACCATTTGAAATTGCATAGTGACTACGACAGAAAGAGTCACTATGCACTAAGAGTCACTAGAAAGACTGCGATTTAAAATTAAAGGAAGGAATGCAGGAAGGAATCAGAACAATATTTTTAAACTTTCTGAATGTCACTAGGTGTTTAAAAATGAGTTTACCCACATTCTATTAAAATGAAGTTATATTACTGTTGTGAGATTTCATTAATAGTAAAAGCAAAGTTTTTAAAATCCCATGCTCTGTTTTAAGTTCTATATTTTATTATTAAATACATAATGCCATACATAATGCCAGGACTTCTACCTGTAGTGTAAACAAAAACATTTTCAACATATTGAATCTTTAATTTAGATCAATTATATTTTGATTAAAACACTACCTTTAATATCTTTTAGTCCACAAATATCAAACACGTGGCATCACGTTGCCATCACGTGATGTTTTGTGACATTTTTCCCCTTCACGGAACTGGGGAAAACATGGCCTGCATGTGACACATCCAGCCTGTGGGCCACCAGTTTGACATTCCTGTTTTTAGTCAATAGGATTAATTAAAAGAAATAGCGTTACAGGAAAAAAAATCATCTTTAAACACTATACTGATACTTATGAAAGTAAAAAGGAAGGAATGAAGATGATTATTATGGGTAAAGTCTACTTAGGTAATCCAGATGTCAGCGTTCTGAGTAAAGGAACTCCGAGGCAGGTAGATTCCTCAAAGAACATGTTTATTGGGTACATCATATTGGCACAGCCAGTGAAAACCAACTCTAATATTTCCCATGGTTTTCACCTAAATTAAAAGAGTAAAATTCTTCCTCCCAGATGTCACTGGTCACATTGTCCAATTAAAATGGATGGCAGGCTCCTCTCTTCCTTCAATGGCCACCTGTTACAATAACCTTAGTTCTCACAGGAAAACCTTTTCTTTTGACTGCTAGCTGAGCTATCTACTCCCCCCCTCCCTTCCCCCTCTCAGGCTTCATGGCAACTATGAGGCAGCACAAGATTACTTCAGCCAGGTTTGTTTCAGAGTTGACACCAGTTGAATGCTCTTTTTTCCTGTTTGATGAATCACTTCAAACTAGGAAACAAGGATCTGTGGGAAATAGTGAGAAAATATTATTTTCACTTTTGTCTTTAACTGCCAGGATTAAAACAATTTCATTCTCACTTTTGTACAGCTTTCAAAAATTTCAGTGGCAAGTACAGACATTCATTTTTTCCTCTTGCCAAGTAGCAAAGATATCATAACTGAGAAGATTATAAGAACAGCAAGACAAATGTTAGCAGACTCCAGAAATTAAAGTCACATAGCTCTGTAATCAAGTATAACAAAGGCCAAAAATAGAATTTAAAAAATTATTAAAAAAAGTATTACAAAGCTTATTCACACTTTCTAATACAAATTAGAAGTAAACCATTCATTCTTTAAGGAATACATTAATACACAGGTGTCAAACTTACAGCGTCACATTGCGGTCACGTGATGTTTCATGATGTTTTTTTCATTCACGGAGCTGGAGTGGGTGTGGCCTGTGCATGACACATCCAGTTCACAGGCCACCAGTTTGACACCCCTGTAATTAGTTTTTCTTAATTAGACAACTTTAAGATGTATGGACTTTTATGCCCAGAATTTCCCAATCAGCATGCTGGCTGGGAATTCTGGGAGTTGAAGTCCCCATATTTTAAAGCTGCCAAGGCTGGGAAACACTGAGTTAGATAATAGATAAGTGATTCAAGCTAAATGAATCCACATTCAATGAATTTATTGGTTTTTCCAAATTGGTTTCTGGTAAGTATCTGAAAATATTAAGTTATTAGAAAATTAACAGAAATATATTTTTAGTTTTTATAAGAAACAAAGGAGAGGTGCATTTGTGCATTATATCTTCTAAGTATGAAAAATATCTATCAGTTCCTAACAGATAAGCTCTGGGAAAAGCAGGTTGTGATAAATAAATACATGAAAATGCTTTCTGGAGAGATAAAAAGTGGTTTAATGCTTATTTTTTTAGGCTGCAGGATAAATTAGTTCTAATCCTGTCATGATTTATAGCTTTTTAGCTAAAGGGATACAGAAAGCTAGGACAAAATGTGATGAGGTCTTAAGGTAAGAAAGTAGTCTGAAGTAGAGATATCTGTTTTAAGGATATTCCTAGATATTGTTTGGTCGTTAGATTTCATTGTGATTACAATGACTAAGACTAGTTCTGTTCAGTTTTAATTGATTTACAATACTATAGTGTGAGTATCTTACCAGTAGTAATTTCATGTCTTAATTATTCCACTGCACTCTACATCTCTTGAAGATGATGCAGAGACTTTAAATGATGCAGAGTAATTATGTTCAATAACTGAGCAATGTGTACAATTAACCACATCAATTCCCCATAACTGCCAAAGACTATTTCCTCCTGAAACTACTGCAAACTATATTATAGATTGGAGTCCTAGTATTCAATAGAAAAGTTTTTCCAATGTGTACTAACTCAGATTTTAAGGTAACCACTGGAAGGCTTGGTTAGGGTGCCACTAAGGGACATCATCTGAGTGACTGCTTTTTTTTTCTTTTTTTTTGTGAAGTACTCTTGGATTTTTGGCAACTATAATCTAACACATCTGGTTAGCACTATTTGGGGAGATTTCCCAAACCATAAGAAAGAATGAGTTCTTTTGGTTGAGGCAGGAATCAAGCAATTCCTTAAGAATAGCCTAAATCCTTTCTGGCCATCTGCTGATGAGGGACATTCAGCAGAACGTAAAAGCAGACAAAGTGTTGGCAATTTATTTCCTCCTTTCTCCCTCCATGTTTTCCAAATGTGCTCTGGAACAGTGGTACAGTGGTTCATTCTCCAGAACAGATTTTTAGAGATATTAGAGTGAAGAAGGAGAACTGTATATGTATTTTAATGTTTAAATAATTGTAAATGATGTCAACTTGATACCGGCTTTTGACCAGTAGAAGTTTCAGATCTAATTAATAATTTCAATGGAATTGGTTTAACAAAACAAATCAGATGCAAGATTGGAACCAAATCCATTTACATAGGCCTAACAAATATAATTAAAAGTATATGAATCATACAGATTAAGTATATGGAGGAACTGTGGTTGTAAGCCAAGGACTACCTATATATAAAAATGTGTTGATTTGTAATAAAAGTTCTAAACATGATATAGGAGATGACCAGGCTGAGCTTGAAGGAAGGGTGAAGGGCATCATCAGTCTTGAGTTGCTTTGCTCTCATAAAAGATCTAAGTCCAGTCCACCTTGAATTAGTTCAGATTCTTGTAGAGAGTGTTAACATCCAATAAACCTGTAGTCATTTCAATAGACTTGCTTCCTGATTTCTTGTACCTGACACATAATGATTTAAGAAGATTGGAATCATGTCAGTACAGTACAGTACTGATTTCAATTAAAGAAATATGTGAAATTGTTTGTTATGTGAAATTGGTTCAAATTGAGCTATGGTAAGTCATTTACATTTTGTTTCTTTAAAAAAAACCCCACATGGATCACTACAAATAAGTTGGTTACAATGACGCATTAGCATGTGATGTTAAAATTGGAAGGTAGTAAGAAAAAAGAAAGGAAGAAAATTATTTCCTGAATTATTGAAAAGTGATATAAAAGAATCTCCAGAGATGAATGGTGCTGACAGCATATTTCCCAAAAAATGTGAACTTTTGTCAGCCTCAATATTTTATAAACCATTAATAGGATATGAATACAAGGCTTTGAAAAGTACTTACTGCCTGTAGCAAAGACCTAACTCAATCTGTCGGCCAATTATGTAGCTGGGTATTATAAACCATTTAATTAGCTGTGCTGGTGTTAATTAGGTGAGCAGTAGGTATGGCTTGATTTATAAATGAAATGCTGAGGTTTCCCTTGCTTTTGATCAGATGACTCCACAATAATTCATCAAGCTGTCTCTTTAAATTATAAAGGGGGAGACAAAGGATATATATCATCTATGTGTGTGTGTGTGTGCGCGTGCGTATGTATGTGTGTATGTATTCTTTCCAATAAGCCTAAACATTCTTGTAATTTGTGTTCATTTGCTATTTCATCAAAGTTTTTACTTCTAAAAATCTATGTTGAGTCCCTGGTTGTAAAAACTGAAAGATTTATTGTATTTCATTTCCAGTCATTTTTGCAAAGGATTTCATTAAGCTTTCAGTGTTGCCTGATTTAAAAAATAATTCCAACAGCTGTAAAACTCCACTTTCATAGTTTTGCTATAATGACATATTATATTATATAGTTTTACAACATCCTTTATTACGGTGTGGTTTTCATAGCCTTTCAGTGATAATTCTAAATTCACATTACTTTTCTTCAGCTTACAGGCTAGCTAGACTGTTTATACTACTTTCATTCTGTCATAATTAAAGAGACCTTCTTGTAAAGATAAAATGGAAGAAATAAGCCTGTTGCCTTGACCTCATAGAGGATATACAGTAAATACAGTATACAATAAATAGATAGCATCCCAAAACAAACACAAGGACACAGGAGAGATATCATTCTCTCTCTCTCTCTCTCTCTCTCTCTCTTACACTGGATACCCTTCCTGACACAACCCTCTCTATTTATCTAGGCTTGGAACCAGCACAGAAGTCACTGGCTTGCAAACCCTGTGGCTAGATTTAGCACACATCTAGCACACTTACATACATTTGTGAAACTAAATGCATATATACAATACAAAGTTTAAAAAAAAATCAACATGCATACATATACAGCCCAAGCAGGCAGTTTTGAAACAATAATAACCTTCTTTCAATCTTAACTTGTTCATTCTGATAGGTACTATGCTTCCCCTGTTCTCAATAGAGGTGAAATGGCACAGTTGACATTCTGTTTGCCTGGCAAGACTGATTGGTTAAATACCTGGTAATTTTTTTTACAACTTTTCTTTCCCTGAATAGGAAAGAAAATAGGTTTCCTTTTGGGACTTAAAAGTAGAGAGGGGTGCATTATTTTACCATTTTTCCAGATGTGGGTTATTTGAGAGCTGTGGAAGAAACCCTTCTATGAATTCCAGTGAATTATTGTTTTTATTTTAGTAAAATCTGATTACAATCTTCTCCATCATCTCTATGAATTGATTCAAGGAAGACTGTTTACTGTTAATTACTATATGACTGTATTTTTCCAAAGCTTCTCTTTTGTGTTCCAAGTGGTACAATGAAAATATTGTTATAGCATTTAATAGTAGAGATTGTTCTCTTTGTATCTGTAACCTATATGCTTTTGTTTTACTGATTTGATTTTTTAATCTTTACAGACTTAATCTGGCATAGATCATCAAATGATGCAGCCCCCTTTATGCATCTTAAACTTCAAGTTTGACATAGTTTTAACAGATGAACAAAATATTCTTAAATCTAGACTAGGAGCAGGCATGCTGTAACCAGCCAATCTAGGGAAAGTCATAACAACTTTGCAAAAATCAGTTGGCACAAAAATAAAAAATCTTCCAGCATGAGGTACCATTATTACATATAATGTAGTTTCAGTTCATGCCAGCCACATTTCTAATATAATTTCCAAGCATGATATTGGTTTTTACAGAGAAAAAAAGGAAGTAGTTTTGACTTTAGGTATGGGAATAAATTTGTGGATGTTTTTCAATTTATCTAATACACAAATTGTTGAGATTAACTGTTAGCCACATAACAAGATCCATTAAAAAATCAACCATATCAATGAAAAAAGACAAATTCCTTCTTCATGATTATAATTATAGTGAAAATACAATCTTGAGTGTCTAAATCCATTAGTTATATTTGGAACCAGTGGTGAAATGCAGCCTGGTCACACTGGATCTCCCAAACCAATAGCGGTGATTTGAATTTGGCCCTGCCCACCCGCCCCTGCCCTTTCCTGTCCTGTAGCAGCTTAATTTTTTTTCCTTACTTTAATCAGCATGGATCAGCTGTTTGGCACACCTCCGCAACCTTCCTAGTCATCCCGGCTGCCTCTGTTGAGTGTAAATTATCTTTTTAGCAGCAGCGGTGCAGCGTGGTTGGCGCACATGCACATACACTGAACTGGTAGCAAAACTGGTTGGATTCCATCACTGTTTGGAACTATACAGTTTCTTATCTGATAAGAACATTGTAGAGTTGAGTAAAAAATAGAAAGAAGCTCTGAAATAATACCTGAAGTAGATATGACAGAAGACATACAGTAAATAGCACTTTGAGAGATCTTGTCCTACCATTCTCAAAGTCTTTGTCACTGAATTAAAATGATTGGTAATAGAAAGTCTATTGGTACATTAAAGTGTGATGAGAATCATGGGCTTAGTCCAGAGATATACAAACTGAAACCATAGACCATATCTGCAGTCTTGAAAAGTCTCAGATGTTGCCCCAGGCCCATTCAGAAATGACCATTAAATTCAAATGTTTAATTTGACACAACAGCAATGTATTAGAGACATGAAGAGAACTCATAATAACTACATTTTGGTCAAGAGTTACATAATAGTTACATTTTGGTCAAGAGTGGTAAGATAGGACAAATATTCAATTTAACTCTATATAGAGTTAAATTGAATATTTGTCCTATTTTACCACTCTTGACCAAAATGTAACTTCAGACTTGAGAAAGTTGTTCACCTTTGGCTTATATTAAAGAAAATGTGGTAAAATTATATATCCTAAATCCATTAATAATGATTTAGGAAGAATTGTTAGATGAATCTTTTATGTTTACTGCATTCAGAAATCAGGTCAATAAAAGTATATATGGGGAGAATGCATGTGGAAGGCAACTAAATAGCAAAGAGGGTTGCTGATTGGTTGACATTGGAAAACAAAGTATTGCAAGCAGCCAATCAGATATCAATTTCATCATATGAGGTGCAATGATAATAAGGTAAATTAATCACATGCTCATGAGTTGCTTAAGGGAAAAATAATTGGAATTAAAACAATGCCTTTCTACAATGTGTATCTAATTCAGTCTGGCTTGTTGCTACCAGCATTTGGTATTTGGGCTTTTGGAAGAATTAGGAAGTGTGTGCTGGCAGTGGCAGAATTTCAATGTAATCCATAGGGATTTCTCTATTTGTAAGAAGCACCATTCATACTTGATTCCAATCTGCATAATTAATAAATTAATTATGAAAAATAAAGGTAGATTCTCATTAAAAGCAGTCATGGGTTTTAAAGAATTAGTTGGAGAATTTCAGTAAGGATGGCATTATAATTATCTTTATATGTAAAAATGTGATGGATGCCATGCATTAGATCTTATTCTTACATGACTTTGATTCAAAACTTCTATTATCTTTTCCACATTTATCCATAACTAATATTAACACTTTCAAGAGACACTGCTGAAGCTTATGAAAGTCACATTTCCAGTGCCAGTCTAGTGCTAGAATCTCTGACATAGTTACTCATACTTACTTATGAG
Source organism: Myanophis thanlyinensis (assembly GCA_017656035.1). Classification (NCBI taxonomy): domain Eukaryota; kingdom Metazoa; phylum Chordata; class Lepidosauria; order Squamata; family Homalopsidae; genus Myanophis; species Myanophis thanlyinensis. The sequence continues at coordinate 9,608 of JAEANM010020557.1, forward strand.
CAATCATAATGCAAAATGCCCATTCTCAATTCACCCCACAGTTCTGATAATGCAAAATGCCCATTCCCAATTCAGCTCACAATTCTGATAATGCAAAATGCCCATTCCCAATTCAGCCCACAGTTATGATAATGCAAAATCCACATTCCCAATTCAGTTTATGATTGCTCATAAGTAAGTAGGAACCAGTAAAAGAGGAATGAAAAAATTCCTATCTGTAGATCAGCATTTTTCAGTCTTGGCAAGTTTAAGATGGGTGAACTTCATGCTGCCTTAGGAATTCTGGGAATTGAAGTCCACGCACCTTAAAGTTGCCACAGTTGAGAAGCATGGGTCTAAACTAGAGTTTAGGATTTTTCATTCCTGTTTTATTTAGAGTTTGATGTAATTAAATAAATCAGTTGTGGTTTCCTTAACAAACAGTAATTAAAGTGATATGAACCATTACTGGACTTTTTGTGAGAAACTGAAATTAAAAGTTGGTCTGGGCTTTGATGATTAGATATGGGATTATGGAAATAATGTAGACAAATATTAATCTTAGAGTAAGAGTTTGATATATTTTGTACTTGTATCTGTACCAAAGAAAGTTGAAAGTCATTCTTTTTCGGTTTTCCTTCTTTTCCTCTTTCTTTCTTACACTTTCACTCTTTTTCTTTCCTGAGCCTTTTTTTTTACAAATCTGTTTTTCAATTTGCTTATCCCTTAGCTTTATTTTTTTGATGTATGAAGGACCAAATACTCATCCATTATAATTCTACATTCCTTATTTACAGAAATCATAAAATGTAGAATGAAATCCACTGGGAACCATCTCATATAAGGCAGACTCTGAGTCCCTCTAATCAAAAGTGTTTATTGATAGAAGGGAATATTTGTAGCTCAGAGTTGAACTGTGGGGTCCTTGGTGCTCTCTGAGTTTGATGGTTTTCTTGCAGATGTTTCATTACCAAACTAGGTAACATCATCAGTACTAGAAGGGAGTAGAGTTTGCTCTTATTTTCATATACTAGTGGCTTACCCTGTCAGTGTTGATCAGTTATTTCACACTGTTTTGATTGGTGCCAGGTCTCTACTGTACAGCGTCAGGCAGAGAAAGGCTATATTGCACCCCTCCTTCAAATGTTCTTTAAAATACAGAGTTTCCAGCATTCCTTTAGGAACCTCCAACATGCAAACTGTGGTTACTCATCGTAAAATGAATCCTCTTTACCTGAAGTTTCAAAATTTGCTGTTTGCTAGGAAGATGTGTAACTAAAAGTTAGTTTACATTTAGTATACATCTGACTTTGGGGATATTTCTTCATAACCAAACAAAAGTGTATTTTCTGTGCAATTCACACTCCTTGATCACTGGATCTAGATGTCACAAAGCAAAGTCCACATTTTGTAATTAACCCTCACGCCCCATTTTGACTGGCAGAGTGCTGCAGGCGGCTGAGTGCTGTCACGCCCCCGGCCATGCCCACTCAGTCACATGACCACCAGGCCATGCCTACCCAGCCACTCATTAGGGCAGACAAGCAGTTATTAAAAAATGTGAAGCTCACCACTGTTTTTTTTAAATTTGCTTCCAACATGAAAAACTGGTTATGGTATTTTTTGAATGATTTCAAAATAGCAATAATGAATTTTATTCTCTTTTCTTCCATTCTTAGAAATTCCTTTGTAGATATTTTACGGGCTATTCTCTTGTCCTTGGAAGTTCTGATTGAAGATCAAGAGCTTCAGATAAATGGCTTCATTCTAATCATAGACTGGAGTAATTTTTCCTTCAAGCAAGCCTCCAAATTGACCCCTTCCATCCTCAGACTGGCCATTGAAGGGTTGCAGGTATGTAGCACAGAAGAAACTGTAATACCTTGAAGAGTACCTCAGGTTTTCTTTCTTTTCTTTTCTTTTTTCCAGGAACACTCTCGTCAAGTACAGAAACAATTAAAAAAATCAATAGAAAAATCATATTAAAACTTGAGGCTTAATTAAGAAAGTCAGATGTTTATTTGTTCCACTGAAACAGTGAATCATTTTTACCACAGGGCTGTACTGCATATTGCAGCAATTAGAAATGTTTAGCGATTTAAGATTTAATCCATGGGACTTCCGTGGGATTAATAATTTGCAACATCTGTCAGACAAAGTATATACTACATGTATACAGAGTGTCTGCATATGTGCTGAATGGTATCCAGAGACAGAGCTTAGCATCAGTCTGTATTATTATAAGTCCAAATGGCTTTTTTAAAAAAATAAAACTAAAAAGTCTCCATGGCTTGGGACCGGGGTACTTACGGGACCACCTGTTGCCACCATCAGCCTCCAACCAACCTGTGCGTTCCCACAGGACAGGCCTTCTTGGGATACCACTGTCAGGTCGATGTCCCCTGATGGCCCCGAGGGTCCGGGCCTTCTCTGTGGCTGCGCCCTCCCTTTGGAATGAACTCCCCCCTGAGATTTGGACTATTA
>JAEANM010020558.1:0-12070 GCA_017656035.1 Myanophis thanlyinensis
GAGAGTGGTTATATTGGTAGAAGGATGTTGGAGATGGAGCTGCCAGACAAGAGGTCAAGAGGAAGGCCAAAGAGGAGGTATATGGATGTGCTAAAAGAGGACATGAAGTTAATTGGGATGAGAGTAGAGGATGCCAAAGATAGAGTTAGGTGGAAACAGTTGATTCGATATGGCAACCCCTAACAGGAACAGCTGAAAGAAGAAGAAGTAAGACCATTGCTAAGTGAGTTTCCCCCAATTTTTACAATGCATAACTTCAGTATTTCCATATCAGAATGTCAGATTTTCTAACAATGCAATTTTTAGGGACAAGTATTTGCTCAGGATATGGACAACTTATTTTGTATGAGTATGACTACTCATTTGCTACTGTCATTACCCTTGTGAAACTGAGCCTCAAGAGATAAAATTTTCATAGTCCGCATGGACCATGGCAGGTTATGATAGTCACAGCAGCTGCAGCAAAGTCATGATCATCCCAGAATAACATGCATACAGTGACATAATGAAAATGCCACCATTTATATATTGGCATTCTGACATCTGATGCAAATAAGTCTACATAATTTGTGTGACATTTCATCTCTATACTTCACCCCAATACCCATGAATGGTCATGTAGTTATCACTGTCTTCCTCTCTTAGATGCCCATGGATGATCAATGTAATTCTTGGTATTCTCTAGAAAATTCCAAACAATCATTACAGATCAAACTGTCATATTGTTCCTGTGGCACTAAGCGATGTGGAGGAAAGGATTATAGCTATGTTAAATACATACTCAATAACAATACTATATGCTGTCCTAATTTACTGACTGCCCAGAAGCAGGGAAAGGATTAATGTGCTGTGGCTCAATGAATCACTATATCTTAAAAGGCTCAAGCAAATGAGAAGGAAAACAGAATTTAGCTTGGCAACTAGTGAACAATAAGTGTCCCCTCAGGTGAATAACTGTTGATTATTAACCCTTCATCTCTATCATCATGTATAAATGTACCTGGAAAACAATTGTAAAGATGTAGCATGAATGAAAGGCTATTATATGTTTCAGCCAGAAGACAAAGTTAAAATATTTCAGTATGAAATTTTTTTTAGACCCAGTTGATTTCTCAATTGTAGGTCATTTATGGGTTTCATTGAGGTGGTACTGCATTCCACATATAATCAAAGATGCGTTGTGAATCTCAAGTAATACAAAGTTTTTTAGATTGTCTTGGGCTGAAAGGTAATTCTGTACTCATATATTATCATAATTCCATGCTGTCAATTTTGAAAGAGTCTCTTGGGGGCAGAGAGAGAGAGAGAGAGAGAGACTTGTTTATCATCAGCTAAAACAGGCTTAACTGTCAAAGCATGACAAGGAAGAGATTGCTGGAGGACTGTCGATTAAATGTTTGGCCCTCCTCCACATGTATTACTGGAAGAATAGGCAACTCCATTGTTTTTAAGATGGGAGGAAGAAAATTCGAAAGTTGCCTCATGTAACCTGTTTTCTTCTTCATTTCAGTTACTAGGCTTTCAGTGCTAGGATTTTTTTTCCAGACAGGATATCCCCAATGCAATGATACAGCCATCACATATTAATTATTGAAAACATATATTGCACAAACCTTTTCAGCACTATATGATATTAAGTTCCAAAATGCTAAAGACATTTTGATGAATTAAAGTGGTGACTGTGCAGCCACTTGGCAAAAAGCATCCCCAAAAGGTTGAAATCAGCATTTTTCCACTGAACAATCCTAAATAAAAATTTCAACTACAGGTAGTCCTTGATTCATAACCACAATTGAGCTCAGTTTCTGTTGCTAAATGAGACAGTTGTTAAGTGAGTTTTGCCCACTCTACAACCTTTATTGACACAGTTGTTAAGCGAATCACTGCAATTGTTAAGTTCGTAACATTAAATGAATATTTTCCTCATAGATTTTGTTTGTCAGAAGGTTGCAAAAGGTGATCATGTGACTCCAAGACACTGAACTGTCAGAAATATGAGTCAGTTGACAAGTGTCTGAATTTTGAACACGCAACCATGGGGATGCTGCAATGGTCATAAGTAGTGGTGGCATTCAACCGGTTTGCACTGATTCAATAGAACCCATAGCTAATTTTTTGTGGAGTTCGGCAAACTGGATGAATAGCATCCATTTCAATCCCGCCATCCTGCAGTGCCTTGGCCTGACTTGCGGGCCCTGCGAATAAGGCAGCAACCCAGCCAAAGCACCAGCAGAGCACCAGAGTGTCGGGAGGGTACTAAATAGAGTGGGCATCCTGCCTGCAGCACCCATGCTGGCTGCTGCTTCCTGGTCAGAACTGGAATGCTACCATGTTTAAGTGCCGGCCTTCCTTCCAGTGGGCCTGGACAGCTGCTGCAGCAGGACAGGCCCATTTCAGCACCTGGCACTCAGATGGCCTTGCTTCCCCCAAGCATTTCTTTGTCTACCTGATTTCCAGCTCCGTCACATTTCTCCATTGCGTTTCTTGCCATTGTGTGCAGTGAAACAAAAGTTTGTGGGACTAAAAAAAATATCAATCAATCAATCCCAACTTCTCACAAAAAAAAAAAAAAATCTCACAAAGTTGGTATTGATTTATTGAACCTTTTTTTTTGTCCCACAAACTTGTTTCCCTGCACACGATGGTGAGAAACACAATGGAGAAATGTGATGGAGCTTGAAACCAGGCAGGCAAAGAAATGCTTGGGGGAAGCGAAGGTATCTGGATGGTGGTGGGCGGATCAAGCTCCACGGTGTGGTGCTGCACTGCAATGGAGAAAAGGGCAATGGAGCGGCTGGTGTGAGGGAAGATGGCCACTTTCCCTCTTTCTTCTCCCTGCTCCTCCTCCTTCCCTTGTGCCAGCCGCTCCATTTCCCATTTCTCCATTGCAGCATAGTTTCCAGGATCCACTTTGAGTGTGTGTGCGTGTGGGTACTTTAACAATCGGTTTTCCCAGGGTCATGTGCAGCATAACTGAAGAATGGGGATGGGCCACACCTCCCACAATGGCCAGTCTGACCCTGGGTGAACTGGTTGTTAAATTATTTGAATCCCACCATTGGTCATGTGAAAAATGGTCATAAATAACTTTTTCCAGTGCCGCTGTAATTTTGAACAGTCACTAAACAAACTTGTAAATTGAGGTAAATTGAGTTCAGAGGAAGACCCAATCAGCAATATAAAAATGTATTCTATTCCAATTCAATCCATAAATATTCTATACTCTGATATTGTAGTACTATATACATATATAGCCAATGAGACTGCAGGATGCAGGGCTAATCTGGAACTGGCACATTTTTGTACCAGCATATTTTTGTGGTAAGCTGTCCCCTGCCCACCTCATGGAAAATGCAAGATTCAGATTGAGAGTGTAGTTTACTATTACGCCTACTGAGAATCTCTATCAGGAGCATTTCCTATTAAATTACTGTATGCAGATTGGACAGGGCGCCTCTGTGTCTTTTATATTTGTGAGGAAATTATGACAGTTACATCTTATTTCCCTCCTGCTGACAAACAATTCCCTTTCCTGCATTGCCTTAAAAACAGCGAGGAGCTTGTCCTTTAGAACAGAAGAGTCAGAGAAGATAACAAGTAGAATCTGATACTAATAAATGAGAGCCAGGGAAAAGCAATAAATAATCTTGTGGGTGGTATGCTTTCAGTGACTTCATCATTCAAATAATGAAATTACTGAAGGTGTATTTCCCTCCCTTACTTTTCCTCCACTAGCAGCAGTAGGGTGCAGTAACCACGGCTGCTTAAATTGAAAGAAGCAGCTGGTTCTCTCCTCTCTTTCAGCTTCTTTGTGTTAGAAAAAAGATAGACAAACATAATTATGGATATGGAATTATTGGGGCAAAAGCAGTTCTGAGTCTCAATTCACCAGTAACCTGTACTAGTTCCATAAACCCTTGGGATGGGGTACGGATGGTCCCTATTTATTCATTTATTTTGTCAAATTTCTAATACCACTATATCAAGTTTGAACAGTGTTTTGTATTACAATAACAACCCAACCCCTCATAATCAACGAAAATGATCAATCTCTGGACAAGTAATATAGCATAGTCCTCAACTCAACTCCCCATATTCCAAAAAGGTTCTACCATGCTTTCTAATTCAAGAAAAGAGTCCAGTCTTCAGGGCTTGGCTTAAAAAAATTTTAAGATAGGAACCATTCATATGTCTGGGGTTATGCTATTCCACAGGACAGGTTGGTACCATGGCAGAAGGCCTGCGTTCTGAGTCTGATCAAATGGCAGCTAAGTTGATGGGACGTAAAGCATGCCAACGCTGATACAAATCAAGTGAATATCATAGGAAACAAAACCATCCTTCAAATAATCAGGCCCCTGTGCATGGAGGGTTTTAGAGGTGATGACCAACTTTGCAAGCAAACCAGCAACTAGTGCAGCCTATGAAGTGGAAATGTTAGAAGGGTGTAACTGAGGTGCTCATAATTACTTGTACAGCGACCCTCAACCTTTTAAGCACCAGGGATCAGTTCTGTGGAGAGTTTTTCCTCAGACCAGAGAGGGTGTGGTGTGGTTTCGTGGCCTGCCTGAATCCCGTGGATGGGGGCTTCGCTTGTTTTGCGTGGCCCAGCCTCCATGCTAAAAATGGAATATCCCTGAATCAAGGTGATTTAAATATCCATAGCCACTCCGTTTTGTATGGGATATGCACTAAAACCGATAGCCTTCAATTTACTCCAATTATTATGGCTAAATGCAAACTAAAGCCACTCCAACCAACATTTCAAGCATAAACAAAAGATTGAATGTCTCCAAATGCCTCCATTAACTAGAACTAGAGAAAATCCAGCTTCCCTCTGTAGCATGAGCTGTAACAAAAACAAGCAGGGGAAAATTTGGCTCCTTTCCTGTCACTCTGCCAGGGAGGCACAAGCTCCCTGTCTATCAAACACATTGATTTAAATAATTACATGTCATACTTAAAAGTAACTACAGAAAACATTGCTTGACTTTAAGAAATTGTGTGTGTGTTTTGAATAACGATTAAGATCAGGGCTTTTAAAATCAGCTTTATCCCATGTTGATTTATGTAATCAATTCTCAGGAGGCCAATGACAAGTTTTTTTCTATTTGAGAACATACCCAATGACAAGTTGCTGCTTTAGGTCCTTCCTTTGGAGAGACCAGCTACGTTCGTACAATACACTAAAATAAAAACAACAAATTCACATTATGGTTTAATGTGCTATATAAATTCATTCAAATTTATGGATTAGTATGCCATAAACATAGTTAATTAAAATTAGTTATATAAGTTATGATTAAGCAAGCCTTAGTTTAACACAATGGCTTAACCTAATCAGAATTTTTAGGTGGCCTTAAAGCAGGACCACTTGTGGGCTCCATTTATGCATCTTCTCAGTTAAGAAGATCAGCCATTGTCAATAGAACTGGGAAGTGAAGTGAGCTAACACATTTTTCTCTAAAAAGATCTTTAGTTTGGGTTGAGTTGTTACAACTACAGGTAGTTCTTGACTTAGGACCACAATTGAGCCTAAAAGTTCTGTTGCTAAACTAGACATTTGTTAAGTAAGTTTTGTCCCATTTTACAACTTTTTCTGCCACAGTTGTTAAGTTAGTAACATGGTTCTTAAGTGAATCTGGTTTCCCCATTAACTTTCTTTGTCAGAAAGTTGCAAACGGTGATCACATGATCCCAGAACACTGATAATTATGAGACACTTGCCAAGGGCCTGAATTTTGATCACATGACCATGAGGATACGGCAACGGTTATCAGTGTAGAAATGATCTTAAGTCACTTTTTTCAGTGCTGTTGTAACTTTGGTCACTAAATGCTGTAAACTGTGGACTACCTGTACTATATTGGTTTTATTCTCATCATTATTTGGCAATACTATACACATACACACCTCAATACTACCCTTTCAAGGCAATCAGTATTATATCAGTAAGTGCAAAAAAGAGTCAGCAGTAATGAGCACACAAAATTTAAGGGAAAGATAAAAGAAAAGACTTCAAATTAAACAACACTGATACCAGTAGCACTTGCTGTATATTTCTATGCTTTTATATCCTTGCAAAATGTCATGGTTTCTTCTATGTCCTTTATTCTTTAAATTTCTCTTTCTTTCTGTGGATAAATTTCAAGCAACCACACTAACTTAACTTATTCTTTCTTTTGAAGTTGCTTCTTATGAATTTTCCATGTAGGGCCAAATTATTTCAACATACCATTTTTGTACTTGTCACTTGCTTTTGTTTTTAATCTACACTTATTTATCACCCATTTATTCTTGATGCTATCTCTTGTTTTACCACAGTGACTTATTTGCACAACAGTTTCTCCAGACATACCCATCTTTTTATGCCATTAGCAAAGAGGGCAGAACATGCTCTTTCACATATCAATTTTCATTTTTTCAATATAACTTTCTTCTCCAAACATTTGTTCCCAGGCTATGTAGTACCCTTATAAGACTACTTAACTTCTGTATAGCTTTAAAAAGTCCCTGTCTATGTTCCCAACCATAATACATGTTATTCCAGTCTTCACATATTTTGGCATTTTTACATTTGTTTAATTTGCAATTGTTTGCTCTATGTCCTTTGCTAAACATAACTCTCTCTTCAATACAGAGGTGAAATTTTCTAAGCGGTTCAGAGAACTGGTTGTTAGAAGAAATCTCCTTTTGTTTTGTTTTTTTCCACTTTACAGGAATAATCCTGTAAGGAAGGTAGGAAAAAATATTCTGGTGTTGTTTCTAGCCTAATTTTTATTGCCCTGTTTACAAAAACTGCCCACCCAGTCACATGACCTCCCCAGTCACATTCACCAAACCACGCCCGCAAAACTGGTAGTAAAGAAATTTGAATTCCACCACTATTTCAATATATAAATTTTAAGCTTATTTGTTGCATTCTAGAATCTAACTTTTGCTGAAAATAATTCAGACTATCAGCAAACATGCATGCATATATTAAACAATTAGGGGATGTCTCTCATTGTTTAATAAATATTTTGCCTTGTAGTTCCTGGTCTTAAAACTATCTGTTGCCATAACCGGCATCTCTAAGAAAATCTGGATCTATTCTCCTCTGCTCCAAAGCACCTGAAGGCAGAACAAGAATCAATGAATGGAATCTAATCAAACTAGAAATAAGGAGACATTTCCTGACATTATTCCATGGAAAAAGCTTGCCCTCAGAAGTTATGGGTGTTCCACCATTGGAGGTTTTTAAGAAAAGACTGGTCAGCTACTTGTTTAAAATAATATAGGGCAGTGATGCGAACCTTTGAGAGACCGAGTGCCCAAACTGCAAGTCTCTCGTGTGCGTGCATGTGCCAGAGAGCTGAAAATCAGCTGGCTGCTAGGGAGGTGGGGCATCACAACCCTGGCAGCTCTGCATGAAAAGCAACTGACATCCAGGACACAAGATTTTCTTTCACAAGAAGTTGGAATTGATTGACTGCACTTTTTTTTAGTCCCACAAACTTCTTTTTCCCTGCAAACAATGGCAGGAAATGCCATGGAGAAATGCAGTGGAGCTGAGCTGGGCAACAATGCATGTACCCACAGAGAGGGCTCTGAGTGCCACCTCTGGCACCCATGCCATAAGTTCGCCACCACTGATATAGGGTCTCCTGCTTGAGCAGGGGGTTGAACTAGAAGACTTCCAAGGTCCTTTCAACTCTGATATTCTGTTATGTATTTAATCCCAGTTATGCCATGTTGTCAGCATTGATTTAAGTAAGTTAACTAGCTAGTTTCCACTACTAACCTCTCTGTTTTCTAGTCTCTCCCCCTTCTTCCAGCCAATTATTTTGACAGAGGAGGTAGAATGAAAGAGGGAATATTTGTCATCGTATTCCACCTTCATAATGTCAGGAACATTCTGTTTTTGTCCAGAGTAGTCCTCACATTTTTGACCTTCACAGGTCTATAAAGCAAAGCAAAGTTAAAATAAGATCATAAGCACAGTCATAATTTAATTTAGCAATAGCTTCTTTAAATAGTGAAGTTGCTAGTGCTAATTGTGATAATAAATCAAGGAGTACCTTCCCCCCTAATGCCAGAGTGGAGTGCAGAGGTGAGGAAGCATAGGCTCCAGAAGCTTTGTAAACTCCAAGAAACAGCTGAGATGCTGAGGTGGAAGCCATGTGGTCCGCCGAGACATCCTGAGAAGATCAAGTGGAGGATTCCCCAAGACCACTGAGGAGCCGAAGACGGACACTACAAGAACCACCGAGCTCTGCTGGAGCAGCAGTGCCAGGAGCAGCCTTAGACAGCCAGGCCTGCCGGAGGCAGCAGCGCCAGGAGAAGCCTGAGGAAACCAAGCCCACCGGCAGCAGTGCCAGGAGCAGCCTCGGCCAACCAGGCTGCCAGAGGCAACAGTGCCAGGAGCAGACCCACAGCAACAACCTCAAGGAACAGCGAGGACTGCTGTGAGTAGCTGGGGGGGGGGGGAAACAACAGACATCCCACCCCCTCACTCTTCCAGAACTCCAAATTGTAAATCAAATTGTAAATTTAATTTAATTTTAATTTTAATTTCCTAAAGTGTAAATTTCCTAAATTGTAAATTTTTAATTTAACTCTGTGATCACGACCAGTTACACAAAGCATTTCACTACATATTGTACCATGTATGATGGTATATGTGATAAATAAAATCTGAATCTGAAATCTTTTATACTGTACGACCCTGAGGGGGGGAAAAAAGCAGCTTTTGGACCTTATAAGTTTACATAATGTATTAATACAAAACAAAATTTATTGTGAATAGATGGAAGGTATGGTCCAAAAAGTCAATAAAGTTTTTTTTAACAATATTAAAAGCAGAATATCAATCACTCCATTCTGGCTGCCATCTTGACTATTTGGGCCATACTCTGCAGATCCTTCTAAAGGCCCAAAGCCTTTTTTTATCCTGGTCTTTCAGCCAGCATTGCTTTAATGGGGTGCTATTGGAAACAGGAAGAGCAATTCATTCCAAGGTTTCTCCCCAGCTGCATGCCAATTGGTTTTTACTTATTTCATTGGAGTAGGCAAATTAGTATAGCACGTAAAGAGAAAATATTCCTTCTTTCTTTACTGAATTTCCACTAGGTGTGTAAAAACAAAAGATCAAAGACCATATAATGTATATAGCAATATGAATCTTTTCTTTGTAGATCAAATAACAATGCTATCAAAGTTATGGTGCAGTTTCTTCAAAGAAACATATTTAACATTTCATTCTCTGTTTTGTCCAGTTTTGCTTTGAGGTGATCACAGCTGGTCACATAGCATCATTTTTTTTTTCAAATTCAAGTCAGAATCCCCGATAGGTGGTTAAAGATTGTAAGGATTTTAGCCTTACAACTATCCTGTAATATAAGCTAAACTGCATGATAGTGACTGGGTCAAGCTCTTTCAAATATCAGACTAGATGCTACACTGAAGTACCCCATCATTCTTCCAAGTGTCTGCATTTTAAAAGTGAAAAGGAATTTGGGAATAAGAAAACCAGGAATCTGAAAAAAATATAAGCAGGTGATTATCTTAAATGTATCATTTTCTATCACTGATTGGGTTAAAATTGTCTTCTTATTCTACTTTTTCATCTACAGGTGAACAAGTAACAGAACACTCTATGCTGTTGGAAAAATGAATTTTTAGAAAGACCGTTTTGATGAGAATTCAAACAAGAAAGAAAATATCTTTTCTCCTCATTTTACTACTCTGCTCAAACTGACTTTTTTCATTTGTTTGAAAAAGTGGATTTCAAATGTGCCTTCTATGTAACTTTGACACTGTGCCCTCAATGCAATTCCAGCTTGTATCAGTTATCCCAAGGTGGTTAAATGAAACAAGCAGTCCTTGTAAATCCATAAGTTCTCTCTTTTCCCCCCATTGCCTTTTTAAAAGAAATGTTGGATTGAAAACATCCACAAGGTATTTTTTTTTAAAGGTTAAATATGACATCTGAATTAAAAAAAAATGCATATTGCCCTTATTCATCTTTTCACATTTAAGATGAAGCAAGAGAATAGAATATCTCTGTAAAATCAGCCCATCAACAGTAGCCAATAAAGCACTAGAGATTGTAGTGGGGATTAAATCTCATATTTTGGAGTAGTCGCTGTTCAGGCAATAGATTTTTTTTTCTAAAAATCATTAAGAACAACAGATCTTTCCACAGAAATCAATATGTAGTCATTAAACCTGGAATAGGCTGCATGATAGTATTTTAGACTGGCTTCATATGAGCCATGGAGGCACAGTGGTTAGAATGCAGTACTGCAGGCTACTTCTGCTGCCTGCCAGCTGCCTGCAATTTGACAGATCAAATCTCACCAGTCTCAAGGCTGACTCACACTTCCATCCTTCCAAGGTTGGAAAAAGAGGACCAGATTGTTGGGAACAATATGCTGGCTCTGTAAACTGCTTAGAGAAGGCTGTAAAGCACTGTGAAGCGGTATATAAGTCTAAGTGCTATTGCTATTCTCCCAGAATTAGATTATATGATCCCAGGACACTGCAACCATCCTAAATATGAATCAATTGCCAAGCACCTGTATTTTGATGACAAGACCATGGAGATGCTGCAATGGTCGTAAGTGTAAAAAATGGACATGTCATTTTTTTTCAATGCCGTTCTAACTTTGAATGGTCACTAAATGAACTGTTGTAAGTTGAGGGCCTTGTACCAGAATTTCCTGGACAGGATATATATATGATATTACTTTTCCAGTTAGACCTTGACTGGGCAGCATAGCCTTTCTGAATTCTGTATGTTCTTTCACCCAAGGTGGTTGTTTAATGCTAATTTCTAACTTGCTCTTCAGTTGTGCTACCTTGTTCATTCTTTGGCCATTACTTGTCATCTTAATGCTGACTCCTCATATGTCCTTCATTGCTACCAGCTACCATTAGCCTTCCCAGTTTCTGACATATCATAACCTTCTTATAATGTATTCTTGCTAACTGTCATTTTCAGCAACTGTTTATTAAATGATGGAATATTTCAGAAATTCTAATTCTTGATGATTTATTATTAGATATTTTGCTCTTGTTTGGAAGTTATTTACTTCCAGTAAGTCATGTTTTTTGTAAAAAAAAAAAAAAAAAAAAGATACAGACACAATGCCTTTAGCTGTATCTGCTTAAGCTTAACTGTTATGCTAATGCTGATGAAAACAAATATCTCTGTTGCCATTAAGATGAAAGCAGATAATACTGTGAAGGGATTGTTTGTGACCCAGGAGACAACAACATAATGTTGATCTTGACATCATTAATCTTGTGCTCAGAAAAATACTGCATCAGCATGTTTAATAAGACAGTAAAATGCCAACCATAAAAGTTTTCTTGTCAAGGAAAAGGACAGTCTCACCGCAAATATACATCTTCCATGAGCTTCTCTTTCACGGAGACTTGCAAAATACTAAGGCATAATATAATGACGCCATAGTCAATTTTGGTAAACAAGTCACAGTCAAAGTTCAAAGTATGAGATTTTGTGTCATACAGCAAGCATTTAGCTTCTAGGCAAAATAGGGAAGGCTGCAATTTCAGCTGGAGAAAATGGTGGAGTGACACATTTTCACATAGCAGGGATGATACTGAGGCAAAGAGTGGCAGCCTAGCAGAACCTGGGCCAGCAGAACTTCGATAGAGTTCTCTAGACAAGGAGAAGTTGTAAGGTTAGCCATATGTGATTCAGAAGGCAGCTTCTCTTAGGGAAACCCACAAGATCTGAAGTGATCCTGCAAGTGACTTGAGAGTAAACCATAGGAGGAATCATCAAGTTCACAGTCATCGTCTGAGCCTGCTTAAACATTGGGCTCATCCAATCTACTTTCTTCATATGTTGGAACAGAAATTTAAAAAGAACTAAAAGCAGAAAGCTTCTCAAGAGTTTGAATTAAGAAAAAAACAGACTTAAGGAGATAGTTAAATTGAAACACTGTTTATTTAAAAGTACTTATGAAACAAATAAACAAACAAATAAATAAACAAACAAACACATAAATATAAAATTAACCATATCATATTTAGATTAATTGTGTTGTTAGTACAACAG
>JAEANM010020559.1:0-12069 GCA_017656035.1 Myanophis thanlyinensis
AGCCAGCGCATGCTGGCTGAGGAATTCTGGGAGTTGAAGTCCACAAGTCGTAAAGTTGCCAAGGTTGGAGACCCCTGCTATAGGCCATTGGATCAATGGGTTCTCTATCCTTGTTCTAAATGAATGTTTCACAGTTTCTGCAACTTTTAAGATGTGTGACATTAACTCCTAAAATGTCCCATGCTGGCTGGGGAATTCTGGAAGCTGAAGTCCACGTAGCTTCAATTTGCTAAGACTGAGAAACTCTGTTCTAAACAGTTACCTGTTTAGAAAAGGAGACAGTAATCTAGACCAACCTATTACTGCCTTGCAAAATGAAAAGTCTACCGGATTTCAGAAAATAACGTATTGCTTCTACTGAGGGATGCTGTGTTTGCAAGCCTTGCATACTTGATCTGCTGTTCTTCAAGTTAGCTTGTGTGGCTAATGTGGCTTGAACCTAAGAACCCTGTTCTTGAAGCAACTAAAAGTCCACATAATTCAGAATTCTTTGCTCCTAACTAACTAGTCTCTGCTGCTACTAGCTCTAACAAATATACAGGTAGACCTGGCTTGACGTCTTGTTTAGCAACCGTTTGAACAATATTGAAAAAGTAACTTTATTACCTGTCCTCACATATACGACAATGACAGCATCCCTGCAGTCAAATGATCAACATTTGCACGCTTAACAATAGGCTTCTGACAAGCAGTTAATGGATAACAGCAGTAAGACCACAGACTGTGGTCACCTGATGTTTTGCTTAACAAACTTGCAGTGATTCCCTTAATAATCACAACAGAAGTAAGGTTGTAAGCCCATCTCAATCATATGATGCTTCACTTAGCAACTGCATTGCCTAGCAATGTAGTTGTTGGTCCTAATTGTGGTTGCTAAGCGAGGACAACTTGTATCCTAACCCTAACCTCTAACCTCTGAACATAAATTTGCATTTAGCTATTATACATAAGAGCCACTGACAAATAAATGTTCTGTTGAAATTGTCCATATTGTCTGAATTAATCCCTTTAAGGGTTTATAGTTTATGACTGTGACTATTCCTATGACTAATTATTTGATACCGTAGCTCAGTGGAGACACGAGGATTTATGAGGTTCAGCATGTCATTAAGCATTATTATTAAAACAATACAGAGAAATTAGGCTTCTGGAAGCATAATTTAAAAAAATGTTTATTGCTTTTTAATGTTATATGATTAAAAGCTAATTCTCATAAACTGGGACACATAGCTTCTTTTTATCCTCTGGGACTCAATGCCACAAATATATAGTATATTCTTTCAGGAAGAATGGCCAAGAGCCGTGGTGGTGCAATAATTAGAATGCAGTATTAGAGGCTGACTCAGCCCACTGCCAGGAGTTTGATTTTCACCAGCTCAAGGTTGACTCAACCTTCCATCCTCCCAAGGTTGGTAAAATGAGGAGCCAAATTGTTGGGGGCAATATGCTAACTCTGTAAACTACTTAGAGATTGCTGTAAAACACCCTGAAGCAGTACTATATAAATTTAAGTGCTATTGCTATTTTGGAGTAGTGATAGTAAGTCAAGGAAAACATCAACACCATGAGACAGCTATGAAAAAGTTAAATTCATTCGTAAATGTTTCAAAAAGGGATTGATAATAAAACTAAGAATGCCTTATTAAAATCAGTAGCAGGACTACATTTGGAATACTGCACAGTTTTGGTCACAACTCCTTTAAAAAGTGGCAAAATTATAAACAGTACAGAAGAAAGCAACTCAAATGTGCCCAGGTTGGTAACTTCCTATGAAGAAAAAGTACAATGTGTGAGAATGTGTTAAGGGGGAAAAGTGAAAGGGGAATGTGGTCGAGTAAATTAAAAGTATGAATGTGGTGGGGACAACTACTCAGAATCAAAAGATAGAGACGAATGGTGGAAAATTCAGGATGGAAACAAAGAAAGAAGTACGGTATTTCACAAAGCTATACTATGAATTTCTGTTGTGGTGTTAACCAAAAATATTAAAGTCTTTAAAAGCCATGAGACCTTGTCATGGAAGATAAAGCTATCAAAAGTTACTAGTTAGGATATCTTTATTATTAGCTACAGATTCTTGCCAATGCATTTCTGTTGGTACCAGTTATTGGGAGGGTACTGTGATACTCATACCTTAAAGGTGAGCTCCCAACAACTTTTAGTTGTTTTTTTAGGAACCAGGATTTTATAATGGACTATTTGCTTTGATTAAGCGCTCACGAGATATCATCTCACCGGCTTGTGGACTCCCTAAAAGTCTCTGGCTTACCACAAAACTGAATGCAAAATTAGAGGGACCACTGCTCTACTCTTTGTTGTTAGTTGTGAAGTCGTGTCCGACCCATCGTGACCCCATGGACAATGTTCCTCCAGGCCTTCCTGTCCTCTACCATTCCCCGGAGTCCATTTAAGCTCATGCTGACTGCTTCAGTGACTCCATCCAGTGACTCCATCCAGCCACCTCATTCTCTGCCGTCCCCTTCTTCTTTTGCCCTCAATCATTGTAGCATAGTTGAAAAAAAATCTTCAGACTGTCCCAAAGCCAGCAGTGACAGACACCAGAATTACCTTCCTCTGATGATGATTGAGGGGGACAGTTGCCCTGAGTCATGGTGAACAGGGTGTCTGAGATGTCTGAGAGGAAGCTGTCCATATCAAAGAGCTGCCTTCCCTCCTCCTCTTCTTCCTCCTTATCCCGCAGCAACATCGGCACCACGTTGGAGAAGAGCTGGTTGCACCAATTCTCTGTCGATTGCCAAGGTACATCTTCCTAAATAGGGGAATGAATGAATCTTCAACTAGGATCTCATCAGGATCCCTTTTGCAGTGAAGAGCAGCTCCAAATGGGTTAAACCAGATTCTCTTCACTCACCCGTTTTGGGCTGGGAACTTCCCCTTCCCGGCTAAACCTGTGGAGCTGTAAGAGAAATGTTATGTTAGGATTGGATTCCAATTGAGGAATGATGTTTGTTCCTGGCTGGAGCGGTTAAAAGATAATGAAAAGTCACCCTCATTTCAGTGGGAATGAAAGTGACAGGGAGTTTGAATCATGCTAATAAGGACAATGCTGGAGAGTCTTAACTAAAGTAGGGGGCTCTAGCCCAGGGGTCTCCAACCTTGGCAACTTTAAGACTTGTGGACTTCAACTCCCAGAATTCCTAAGCCAGTTTTGCTTTGCTGGCTGAGGAATTCTGGGAGTTGAAGTCCACATGTCTTAAAGTTGCCAAGGTTGGAGACTCCCTGCTCTAGTGGTTCCTAATACTCTTTCAGATAATCTCTGGTACCCTTAAGGTACAAGGATGTGCAAAAATTTCACCTCTCCTGTGCTGAATAGGCAACCTCCCTTTTGCATTATACAGGTCGTCCTCAAACTTACGACCACAACTGAGTCCAAAATTTCTCTTGCTAAGTGAGACATTTGTTAAGTGACTTTTTGTTTTGCCCCATTTTACAACCCTTCTTGCCACAGTTCTAAGTGAGTCACTGCAGTTGTTAAGTGGAGGGACACGGTTGTTAAATGAACCTGACTTGCGCATTGACTTTGCTTTGCTCTACAGTCTGATACTACTATACTGCAGATACTGCCACCGTCATAAATAGAAATCAGTTGTGAAGCATCTGAATTTTGATCATGACCATGGGGATGCTGCCAACATTGTAAGTGTGAAAAATGGTCATGTCACTTTTTCCAGTGCTGTCGTAATGTTGAAATAAGTGAACTATCGTAAGTCAAGGACTGCCTGTATTTTGGAATCTCTGCAGGAAAAAAAAGCTTGCTCTTCAGTGAGGAAGGAAAACTGTGTGATTCTGCTTCTAAGTATATTATCCCTTCTGAATCATGCCAACAAAATCTAATGTATTGGATGAGTTCCTCTGACAATTTTCTAACCATCTTTTCAGAGGCAATTTGGTCAGTACAAATGCACTGCACAGCCATAACGCACTGACAAACCACGATGGGGTGTTTTTTACAGTTGTTGGTTCAAAGTAGATTAAGGGAAAAATAAAATAAAATATAGAATGACATACTTTAAGAAGCTAAAACATTCATTGATTAAAGCTTGTACTTCTTTGATATCGTGGTTCACCAGGATTAAGCTTCAGAATGTATTTCCAATGTAATCAGGGCCCATTTGAAGTAATAGTTTGGCATAAGTAGTAAGAAGAGAGTAAGTAAGAGAGGGGACTATTTTATGATGTTACGTTGTCCAAAGCAATAAAGATCATTCTTTATGTATTTTCAGAATCCATAGATCTGTTATTTTTTCTAACATATAGACATATATGCTTAGTGTGTGTGTGTGTGTGTGTGTGTATAACAAATAAGCTTCATCACTGGAAGCTTTCAAGAAGAGATTGGACTGCCATTTGTCAGAAATGGTGTAGGGTCTCTTACTTGGGCAGGTGGTTGGACTAGATGACCTACAACAAGGTCCCTTCCAACTCTGTTAATCTGTTTGAATATAGGCTTGTAGTGCCATTGCTGATGAAATGCCATCATCAGAACCCAAAAGATCATTATCACCATCACTGAAATCACCACCAATCTCTATGCAAAAAAATAAAAGCCTAAAGGAAAAGCCCCAATCAGATTTCACTCCCTGAAGGCAAACACAGAAAGAATGAGGAAATGCTTCTTTCCACAAGCAATACGGACACTTAACCAGGAAATACAAGTATACTCAGGACCACAACAAGAACCATGTCTGCATCCAACTCCCACCTTCCCAACTACCCTTAACTTACCTGCAGTTGCGTAAGCATTTCACTGCATATTGTACGTACCATGTATGACTGTGTATGTGACCAATAAGTTTGAAATTGAAATTGAAATAGATCTGAGCATGCTTGCTTTGACATAGTTGTCCTGTGATGCACCATTTCATCCAACTGAAGGTTACAATCAGAAGAGTTTTTGTAGTATGTAGCCAATAACATAAGAATAAGAACAGTTTTGCTAGTCCAGCGGTGCTAAAGCAGAAATTCCACAGTCAAAAGTTTTGATCTCTTGTGACTCTTGAGAAAGATAAACTGTAGGCATTCCTAATCAAAGACCAATTGAGCCCCTAGGTGGAGCTGCTACCCAACTCATGATCTACAGTTGACTTTTTGACTCTTTCCATTACTTTTAGTCCTCTTTCGTCAACCTGTGTCATCTGACAATGGTGAATGGCACATACAAATGGATGACACCAGGCGTATCTGAGGACAGATATGAAGACTATTTTTTTCTCTCTACCCAGCAGGTCAGCCTGATAACACTGTGGGGAGAAAGGGAGAAAAAAACCTTACTCTTTTCTTGTAGTAGGTCCGCCATTTGTGGTACTCTTTCATAACTACTTCAATTCGTCGCTTCCAGTAATTTCCCTCCAGCACAACTGCCTAAGAAAGAAGACAATAAACCAGAAGAAGAATAAATTAAAGGAATAATAATAATAAAACCCACGGTTTTTTTAACTCATTTTTTAAATTGCAATTTTCCAAGTTCAGCCTGGCTTTTGAGATAATGAAACCATTCTAATATTAACATGTATTATCATTGTAACTGAAGGGAAAGCTATTTAAATGGATTGGTCTCCAACACAATACTAATACTATCTTGCTGAGTAGATTAAAATGGATGAGATCACATCACACTAAACTATAACCATATAACAGTTGAAGAACATAAATAACCATTTCATGACATAGCACAATAAAACGAAGACAGAAGGAAAAGATAAGCATGAGGAAACACTGACCCAGTTCACAGGAGATTCTTGTTTTCAGGGTCTGATAAATTAATAATGACAATAGTTTATTAAATATTATGCCGCTCAATTCCCAGCAACTCTGTTCTAAGGACTCCCAACATTGGGTTAGTTTTAACCTTGGTCATTTGTGATTTATATATGTTATTTGAACTCTGCTGCTCTGATTTATACAGAGTGCATTTATAAATTGCATTTTTGATTCAGCAATCAGATTGCGTGTTGCATGAAAACTGCAGAGATCTCAAAAGGAAGGTGTTTTTTCTTCAAACAGCAACTGAACTTTCTTGATTTCTTTTAAAGACAAGATGCTTCTTGGATGAGAAGTGAAACTTCTTCAAGAAAAATCAAGGAAGTCCAGTTGCTGTTTGAAGAAAAGCCACCTTTTGAGACAATCATGACCTTGATGACTGAGATCCTTCATAGACAAAGCCACATGATCTAAGTGACATAGCCAAATATGTTGTGTGAACCTTGTTGACGTTTCCTAACACCCATCTTATCAAACCTGAAGGGGAAGGAGTGGTAAAACCTGGGGGCAGAGTTAAAAGAGGGAACAGCCTAGTATCTCTACATAGCCACAAACAGACTAAATCCAGCCCTTCCCCACTTGAATTCTGGTAACCCTTATCTAATTCCTAGCAGATGCTAATCCTTAGTTGAGAATTTACCTGCGCACAGGCATAAGTAGCAATAGATCGGTTTAACTGGACCTTCACATGTGGACCTAATCTTTCGTGCCCGACAAAACTGTATCCTCAGCATCGTATACGCATACGTGCGCACACACGCACACACACGATATGGAGAAAATGCTATACCACTTACTTCTGGCTTTCGATGCGCATCTGCTTCAGATCCATCCAGAGGAGTAACAAATCCACAAACAGAGGTCTTCCTGCGCTCCACATCTGTGTAAAGAATCTATTACTGTAAATATTCCATTCTCCAGGCAAGCTGAGGAGGCACAGGTATTCCTGTTGCTTCTCAGGGCCATGTTTTATGAGATGACTGTGACATTTGCTCTGCCCCCACCCTCTCTTTCGGCTTCCCTCCAAAAATATATTAAAGCGAAAAAGATAGAACTGTTGCTCAAGCCTTTGTAATGCAGTTTGGATTACCCCACCCATTATCCTTGGACATGCTGGCTAAGACATTTTGGACTTGCAGCCTTAAACATCTGCTGGGTACCAAATTATGAAAAAAAAACACCATTCTACTTCACTGTTTCTGTATTCCACCCACCCACCCACCCCATTTGCTATTTGCTATTCATGTAGCTCAGCTTCTTTTAGGCTTACAATATCTACAGCTGGACTGACATCCCTGGTTCCTATTCCCAGCTAGATGGTTCCTTAATCTAATTGCTTTGTTAATATAAGAAAAAGATGTCTGAGGATAGACATGATGCTGTGGAATAGACTAATAGTGGTGTGTTTGTATCATTTGGATGAGGAAAATTTCTAGGACACTATTATCAGCAATTTGCAGGGCCATAGCAAGTTTTAGGGCAGGGCAGGGCAGGGCAGGGCAGGGCAGGGCAGGGCAGGGCAGGGCAGGGCAGGGGGATCTGAGAGCAAAGCTGGGGCATGGTTCCAAAAGCAATGGAACAAGCATAATTTAAAAAGCCTCAATATCTTGGTATTGGTAAGTGTGATTTGGAGGTATCATGTATTCAAATACATTGAGCAGGAAGAATATTTTCATCAGCAAGGTAGAAACAAGGACAGTTTGCAAGGACAAAAAGGTATGAGGAAGTATAATGAATAATTCTGATGTAATCTAGATTTTTTTTCTTTTATCTCTTCTCTACAATTTGTCTTCCTGGTGTTTTCTCACTTTTTACAATTTTGTTTTATATCATGTAGCTTACTCTAAAATCTAATATCTTGATGGATATGTCTAAAACGCCTAGACTTATTCATTTACTTTCGCAAAGGCCCAAGCTCCTTCTTTAGGATTGAAAAATTGCTTTTCAGATTTTTAATAAAATCAAAATCCAACTTGAAATCCCGCCCCACACAAATCTAAATTTACTTGTACTTGGATTTGAAATGTTTTTTAGATGTGGGCAATGCAAAACTGAAGCCCATTCCTGGAGAGCAAGCCTTGGCTTCTATCTACTGAAGCTGAGTTCAATTTCCAACTATCTGCCACCCCACAACAACCCTCTCCTCGTCTCCCGCCCTAGTCCCCAAACTCACATTGGATGTACCAAGCTCTCCAAATGGCATTGTTGAGACGGATCTTGTCCCGACAAAGTAATTGTAATCCTTTGAAATTCTTCCACTTGGGGGATACCAGCTTCCCACTGAAATGTCAAGGAAGAAGTCATGGATTTAAAGAGGGGGGGGGGAATACAAATGGGGAACAGATAGACCCCAGTTCCTTTTCTTGACCAAATTTGTAAGTCTTTGACCCAATATCATTTTAACAAGCCAGGGTTGATGGAACTATAGTTATATTTTTGAGCAATCATTTTCTAGAACAACTAAATTGAGTAGTCATGAACAGAGGCAGTATTTCTTGTTTAGATGTGATTGTCTTCATGTCCTGTTGATGGTGATGGAAACAACTAGATCTGATGAATTCTTGGTCTGATATTGAACAAGGCAGTTTTAAACAGTTTTATTAGTTTATAAATTAGCATACAAAGAAAATACAAAAGTAAATATTAGGGGAAATAGGGAAGGGAAAAGTGAGGGAAAGAAAAGGGGAGAAAGGAAAAAAAAAAGTATTGACTTCCGGTTCCCTTTGGTGCAGTAAAAATAAGGCATTAACATCAAACCTCAACTTTTTGACTTTTACATAATGGTATAAACTAGCCATTTCTATAACAACATATTCATCCAATCAGTAAAACCCAAAATCAAAGTTTATTTTTTCCCACCTCAAGCACAAAGTCCAGAAATGGTACCCAAGTAGAAATAAAAGTATTTATATTTTTTCTTTGATCAAAAAAGTCAATTTAGCCATCTCTGCTAACTCCATCAATTTTTCCATTTGTGGGGATCAAGGTGACCTTCCATTTCTGTGCATAAAGTAGTCTTGCTGCCATCAACATATACAGTATAACAACAAGTTCTGAATTTTTTTCCAGGTCTTTTTCAATTAAACCCAAAAGAAAAGTCTCTAGTTTTCTCTTTATATTCACTTTAATAATTTTCTATATTAAGATATATATCCTACTCCAATATTTCTTTGCTTTATCACACATCCACCATAAATGATAAAAAGTCCCTTCTTTACATTTACATTTCCATCATTCATTTCAAATGCCATTATACATTCTTGACAACTTATGATTGAACAAGGATTGGAAGTGTACCGTTGAGTATCAACTTTGGATACCAAATCAGAATTTCCCTGAAGCAGCCTGTTTCAGCTGTGAATACTGAAGACAAACAGTAATAGAATGGCATTGTCATGTGTGCATCCTACAGGCATTTAATTGGAAGCCAGATGTTGAATTATTGGATGCTTGACTTGTAGAAGGGATTCCTGTCTAGTGCATTTGTTTGTAAAGGTTCAATTTTGGCAAGATAGGTGGCATGCAAGTATTATAAATAAATAAATAAATGAACCATTTACAAATCGTTATAAAACCCTGCAAGATACGTCACTATTATGACAAAGTGGCAAATGGCGCATTATTAATTCTACTACAACATGATTTTATTTATTTAATTTATTTATTTATTAGAATTTGTCAAACAATAATGAAAACACGAATACAAGAATAAAAAATATATAAAATACAATGACAGGGACAATAGGCACATTAGTGCACTTATTCATGCCCTCTCTGACCATTTAGGTATAATGTAAGGTCCATGGAAGTCAATTTGTAACTGAAACTATGAGAATTTGTAGCTGAAACAACAGAATCAGGTAGACTTTAACAACTCTATTACAAAAGTCACATTTTTTGCAGTCAAGTTTTGATAGTGAAATATTATCTTGTTGCTTTCATTGGGTTGCTGTAATAATAACAGAGTGGTGCGTCTGAAATGCTTTTAAAGCATTAGATTGTTATGAGAAGTGGAGTTTTAACCAGTCAGGAAATAGCAAATTATGCAAGACTCCACAGGAGAGTTCCCTGTTCTAGATATGTCACTGCCTTCTAAAGAGAGGCCATTGTTTAGTGGAGTTGTTATGTTAGTAGAAAACTAGAAATGAGTGCAATGGCTCATTGGAGAAGAGCCTAATGCTGGGAATGATTGAGGGCAAAAGAAGAAGGGGATGACAGAGACTGAGGTGGCTGGATGGAGTCACTGAAGCAGTCAGCATGAACTTAAATGGAATCCGGAGGATGGTAAAGGACAGGAAGGCCTGGAAGAACGTTGTCCATGGGGTTGCAATCAGTAGTGGAATTCAAATTTTTCAACTACTGGTTCTGTGGTGTGGCTTGCTGGGTGTGGCTGGGGGGGGGGGGTCATGTGACTGAGTGGGCAGTTTCTGTAAGCAGGGCAATAAAAATTAGAAACAACACCAGAATGTTTTTTTCCTGCTTTCCTGACAGGATTAACCCTGTAAAGTGGAAAAAAACAAAAGGAGATTTCTTCTAACAACTGGTTCTCCAAACTGCTTAGAAAATTTACTACTGGTTTTAGCGAACCTACTAGAACCTGCTGAATTTCACCTCTGGTGAAATGGGTTGGACACGACTTCATGACTAAGAACAACAGAAATGAGTGAAAGCATGGGGATTCCAGGATTTCCAGCTAGCTGGCCTGGCCTGACACCTCCGGGGTATTTTAATTTTGTTTTATAAGTTTTAAAGTTTTATAATTAATTTTAAATGGGATTTTTAATTGTAAATTTTTAGACTTTCAGTTTATTTAATGGTTTTATATTGGATTTTAAATTTATTCTTTTGTATTTTGTATTTTTACCTGCTGTAAACCGCCCTGAGTCCCCAGGGAGAGGGGCGGTATATAAATTTAATAAATAATAATAAAAAATAATAATAATAATACAACAGACTCACAGTGACAGTGCAATGAGCAACATGTACATATCAGTGGAATAATGTTTGTGTGTGTGTAATTATACATATATGTATGTGGAAATGTATGTAGAAATGTGCCAACTGTATTGTACTGATGGAGGCTCATTCAATTTCGCTGCACACATGTTGTATATTGACAATAAAGGATTGAATGGAGAAGAAAAGTTTTACATTTCTCATTTAGTTCTTTCTATCCCCTGGCTACTGTTATTTTGTCTTTAATTCCAAGTTATAATTCCCCATGTACAGTATCACAAATTGGGTTATATATCTGGATATGTCTAGATCTCTATGATCATTATCAATTATGCTTTCTTACTTTCACTCTCTAAAGAGTTACAGAAAATATGAAAAGTAATATATTTAAACAGCAAAACAATATAATATTCTTTTTTCTCTAAGGGTTAAGGTTAGGAGGACAAAGTTGTTTCATTCTGATTTTTAATTCATTTATGCCATTGACTTTAAAGCAGCCTCATGGAATAAGGTATGTTACACTATTCTGTTTCAAATGCCTAATTCTCATGGAATGAACAAGAGATAAATTGGTCTGCAAGATGATATTATACTTTGCATCTGTAGCAATATTGCCCTCCTATATGGAAGCTGAAACAGCTCTGGGTAGTTGTTCTGTAGGAAACCAGCCTCTTATTAAACACAAGGATTATCAGTCAGAAGATTTGGTCATTGCTGGCATTTATTTTCTAATTTACATGATGTCTGACAAATTAACATTCACAAGAAAGCCATCAAATGAACTGGTTGATGATTTCTTGTACGTAATTCATTTTAAGCAACACAATACAGACATTGTTAAAATGTGTGTCATGTTTGAATTAGAATGAGAAATGAATTCTAGATTGCTGCACTATTATTTTTCCCTTTAATATTGATAATATCATGTTAATTATCATGTGATTCCTCACAGTCAAAGTAAAATTATTTCTATTCCAACAGCCTCCTTGATAACTTTGGGGTAAATGTTAGTTTCATTTTAGTATGTTTCTTTTTCATGTAGTAATAACAAGGAAAAGTACAAAGTAATAACAGTGATCATTTGTAGAAAATGTACGCCACTGCAATTAGTCTTACATGCAGATGTTGTATCAAATACTCTAATAAATCAAATCAAATCAAATCAAATTTATTCATCACATGCATATACATACATAGTACGAAATGCAGTGAAATATGTTTTCGATCGCTCACAAAGTAGTAGGCAAAGGGGGTAGTAGTATAGAAAGGGAGGGAGATTATGGAGTGGTTAAGAGAGGTAGATTATTTAAGAGGTAGTTTAGAAATTATTAT
>JAEANM010020560.1:0-12069 GCA_017656035.1 Myanophis thanlyinensis
TTGTCTGTCTTGCATATTGCTATTTCCAAACCAGGTTGTTATGTTGCCCATCAGGATGCTCTCTACAGTGCAGGAATGACAAAGCATAGGTGACAGAAGAAAGACAAGTAAAATTATACACCAATATTTGATTGAATTAAAGTTTCAATCTGTTCAAGTAAACTACCTGTTAATAGTAAAGAATATACAGTTGGTGTAATGATTAAGGCTAAAATAAGACTCTCTCTCTCTCTCTCTCTCTCTCTCTCTCAAGGTTCTAGAATAATTTATGGTCTTTTTAATCTCTATGATTGAAAACTTTATGTTTTGTAGATATACTTCCTTTATAGGTAAGGAATGATACATGTGATGAAGAGATATCTGTTAAATCTTATACTGGGTGAAAGGTTATTAAATTTGTTTAAACTTGTGATGAAGGTTGCAAGTCATTTCTTTATATTTTTCTTTGTATTCTTTTTCTTTTTTTTTTGTGCACTTTTTATTCTTGCCTTCCATTCTTTTTCTCTGACTTTAGCTTGCATTGGTTTCAACTATTGTAATTACATTTCTTAATAAAAATCATATTCAGAAGAAAAAAACGATTGCAAGATAGTAAGAGCAATCAAGTGGGAAAATTCTGCTCAGCAATATTC
Source organism: Myanophis thanlyinensis (assembly GCA_017656035.1). Taxonomy (NCBI): domain Eukaryota; kingdom Metazoa; phylum Chordata; class Lepidosauria; order Squamata; family Homalopsidae; genus Myanophis; species Myanophis thanlyinensis. The sequence goes on from JAEANM010020560.1 coordinate 633, forward strand.
CAGCAACAAAAGAGAGATAATTTTGTCTCACCATAAATGGGATGCAGAAATCCAAAGGACAACAAGTTGACAACAAAGAGATACAGAAAACTGAATTAGATGCAGTTCTTCTGTAGTCCAAGAACATTAACAATGAAAAACATTGAGTTTCATTCTGTACATAAAAGAATCATAACAGACAATAGTTTTACTTTACAGAAATGCTTCATTTGTAAGCATTTCATTTATTTTTTTCCATATTTTTATTCTCCAGGAAACAATTACATTAGATACCAAAAGGAAAAAGACAATATTCAGGAAATCTGTGCAGATGAGTACTTACTTGGTGGCCTGGGCTGTGCACCAGTTTAAATATGAAGAAAGAAAGTCATCTAGTGGAATTCCAGTAAGTTCTACATTGGTTGTTTTTGCAATCTTTCTCAAGGATGTTTTGCTTTGCAGAATGAAAAGCCAGCTATAGCTTTTACTGAAAGTCATATCCTAAGTAATTTTCCCATGGTTGGGTTTCTCTGTCTGCAAAAAGAGATCATAGCATTTTCTGCTTAACTGTGCTGTTTCACAAAGTTCTCTCAAAGTCACATTCTAAAGTTTTAGTAAAGTCTTTGTAATTTTGAAGCTTGCCTTCCTTCTAATTATGTAATTATGCTACATTCTGAGAAGAGACTTGAAGCTATATTTTTTATCTTAAGGATCTGAATAAAAACATGTATTCAGAGTAAGTGTGAAATAAAACTTCATCTAAATATAACAGTAGAGAATGTCCTCATCTACCAGCTTTGAAAAGAAGCCACTCCCTTCTACAAACCACCAAGCGCAATACAATCTATCAGATACGTGTGGTGGTTTGACACAGCAGATGGCAGCATTTAGCTAAGTTTGACTGACCATCATCCCCTACCCACCCCCATTACCCATTTCTACTAAGCAGACTCTACCCTGGTTATTTGGACGGAGAAAGCAATAAGAAAGTCTAGAATAGGTTGGAAAATTGAGAAATATCTTAGAAGGCAAGCCATTCTTATATTGGCAATAAATATACAGGGATGTGCTCCTGTGCACATCAGTTCCACTCAACAGAATATTTATTTTAAATGTTCTGCAGCTTTTCCAAAGGGAACCATTTAAAGTCCTCATTTTAAGGTCCAGATATTTTCATGAGAAACACAGCTTCTCCCTGCTGGTATTTATTCCTGCAGCCTTTCAGAAAGAAACTGCAATGGAACTCTTTGATGGGGTCTTGAAGTTATTGTTTGCCTCTGTATAGATTAAGCTTAATTACAATAATAAGGTTATTGCTATTGATGCTTTATTACCCTACTAGTATCGCTGCTTATTTTTTTTAGAATAGAATATAGAATATTCTTTATTGGACAAGTGTGATTGGAGACCAAAGGAATTTGTCTCCAGTGCATAAAAGCTTAGTGTACATATAAACAACAAAATGGTAAATCATAAATTATCATGAATAATAAGATACAAGCAACAAAGTGATAAATCATAAAATACTAATAGGAGAAAGTAATAGGAAAGATGATAACAAGATAGGTAATAGAGTTAATAGGATATTGGTATTTATAGATTAATAATAGGAACTTTTAAATTGGAATTTTATTTGCTTTTGTTTTTATGCAAGATGCTGAGAACATTAGTTAATAAATAATCCACCGAGATAATCCCTTATGAAAGTCCAAATTATAATTGTTTTGTGTCTTTGTGTGTGTATGTGCGTAGGACTACAGTAATTAAGGATACTAACAATATCAATAAACCTGTTAAAATATGCAATTTTACTAATAAAATTGTCTGGAAAAAAATATCACTTGTCCATAATTTAATATAGGTAATCCCAAGTTACAAGTGTTCCTTTAACAAAGGTTGAAAGTTGCGTGATCAAGATCCCGTAGTGTTGAATGAGGCCTGAAACTACAAATCTTGCAGCACCGTGGCAGTTGTTTGTCCTTATGAACAACTTTAGAGGCTCTGCAACATTCGTCCTGCACATTGCCCTGTGCAGCCGTCCAGAGATCTCCCCCAGCCTAGGCAGGCTCCATTCTATTCGTAACTCGAGAACTATCTGTAGCCACACTTAATAGCAATAGCAATAGCACTTAGAATTATATACTGCTTCATAATGCTTTACAGCACTCTCATAGTGCTTTACAGCACTCTCTAAGCAGCTTACAGATTCACCATATTGCCCCTAACAATCTAGGTCCTCATCTTACTAAGCTCAGAAGGATGGAAGTCTGAGTAAATCTTGAGCCAGTGGGAATCGAAATGTAATCTACTAGGAGTCATCAGTCAGCAAAATTAGCTTGCAGTATTGCAATTTAACCACTGCACCACAACGCTCTAAATCATCAGGAAGGTTAGCTTTTAGAAGAAGAGGTAACTGAAGAAATATGGTATCAAGATGGAATCTCTCTTATAACATCTTATACATTATTTTACAGCTCCGCATTTATGCCCAACCACTCCAGATAAAAACAGCCAGCTATGCAGCAAACGTAACCAAAGTTGTATTTGACTACTTTGAAGATTATTTCAACATGCCCTATTCTCTTCCAAAATTGGGTAAATTTCTGCTCATTTTTAATGAATGTTAAAATTTTGTTTTCAGTTTATGTGTTTTCTGAAAATTGTATCTAAGATCAAGTTTAAATACCATATTTTTTGCTCCATAAGACACACTTTTTTGTCTCCTAAAAGTGGGTGGAAATGTCTGTGTATCTTATAGGGTTAATATTACTAAAGCCCCACCCACCCACTGGCCCCCACCCACGTCCCATTTTTGGCCTCCCCACGGCCCATTTTCGGCCTCTGTGCATCCTGTTTTTGGTATAATTTGCTCTGATTGGCAACAGATTTCTCTTTTCAAGCACTTTTAATCTCATTTCTCAACTAGGGGAAAAGTACATGATACTGAAAAAAGTACAAACAGTGGAAACAATTTTCAAACAATCTTTTATCAGAATAGGCTTAATGCATTACAAAACATATACACAAGCCATATACATTACATTAAACTATACATCTGTTCATGTGACATGTAAGCTTCAGTTTGGGGCGAGGGTACTCATCTTATGTACAATGCTACACACATATTGCCTAAATGAAACAATAACATTAGGGGTTAGATTCATTATAAGTCTTATCCTTCCAAATGTATTTCTCGATTTCTGTGAAAGCAGGTTTATGAGATTTTGGTATGGATTGCTATAACAAGCAGCTCTGCTATGTCATACTTTCCTTGGTTAAAAAAAGAATCCATGTGGACAAATCTCTCTTTTTGAGATTCACATCTGAAAAAGAATATGTTTCTAAAAGTTGCATCTAAAAAACAACAGTTTTGCTTGAATGAGCTATTTACAGTAAATGGAATTTTACATTTTAAAATGACACCATTTAAATCATTTTTGAAGTTTTGCAGATTTAGAGAAAATTATATATAAAAGTTGTTGTACATAAGGGAAGAAAGCTGTGAATGAAGATCTTTAACTGGGAAATTACCCTAATGATGCAGACAGTAAAATGAATTAATTTTATACTGATCCTTATCATCAATATAATATATAAATTGTTACAATTGTATCATTATCTTCTTTTATTGCCTCTTAACATAGTTTCTCATGCTCTCTCTGTTCCCATTGAACACATTCTACTTAAATCTCATTCAGTGGCTGAGAAGATGAACAGATTGAGGGATACATTCATGGAGGAGCACCATATTTGATATATCAGTTGCAATCTTGCAGTTATGTTCTCAGCCTTAAATCCATAGGCTTTATTGAATGTTATGCAGGGTTGCTTTCAGTTGGTAGAAAAATAAAATGAAGAGAATAGAATTGATTCATAAGTATCATCCTGTCATACCCAGCACTGAGTTTCTGTATTGGAAGCACCGAAACAGGTGTTTTGTCAGATTGTTGAGAGGCAGATGTGCTATGAAACAGGCCTCTTAAACTGGCAGCCTATAGGGCTGGATGCCATGCCTACCCCAGCTCCACAAAGGCAAAAAACATTGTGATACACCACAATATGTCACAATGTGACGCGATAGAGTTTGATACTAGAGGGAAATGAAAGAGTTTGAATACTAAGTAAACTTCTTTCTTGTCCCATTTAGACAAAATAGCAATTCCAGATTTCGGCACCGGGGCCATGGAGAACTGGGGGCTGATTACTTATAGAGAAACTAATCTCCTTTATGATTCACAAGAATCTGCTGCTTCAAACAAGCAAAGAGTAGCTGCTGTGATTGCCCATGAACTTGTCCATCAGGTATAGTTTGTTTATTTACTTATTAAATTTATATGTCACCCCTCTCACTATGCAAAGCGCCTCTGGAGATTTACTGAATATTGTTGTCAACAAGAAACCAAAATACAGTATTATATTCAAGGACATTATAATGTGCTTATCGTATAAATTGTTTTTGACAGGATTTTTATCTGTTTCCTTCTGAGTTATAAAATAATTAGGTTAATTTGATGTTTCAGATATATTTCACTAACAGGTTTTATCTCATCCTTTATCAATATTTTATTTTTAGACTGGGCTTTGCTGTAGCTATTCTTCAGTCTCTGTATTATTTACAATCATGCTAAATTGTAAGAGTTGTGCTATTTATAAGGACTCTTTCTCTTGTCCTTCTCACAAAGAAAGGGAAAAGAAAAATGTGTAAAAAAATTGCAATGATTTCAACATCTCAACTTAGCAGTAGAATTTCTTCACCAAGATGGACAACTGTTCCCAACCAATATTAACAATACAAGCACTCACTAAAATTGCATCAAAATTAAAGTAAAATCTCATGTTTGATGTGTACCATTTTTAGATAAATGTGCTCTGAGAGAAACCATCAGACTTTTAAAGGATAGCATTTATGATCCGGTAACAAACATTGTGTTTTCAAAATTATAGTCTATTTTAATAATTTATCTGAAATATTTTTATCCATCTTTTTGATAAAAAGCTTTCAAAGTAGGATATTTCACCTAGGCATTTATTATCATGAATGAAAAGGCATCTCAAAAAGACTGAATTGCAATATTATTAAAATCACTGAAAAAGCATAGTTGTTTCCCAAACTGTTCTGATGATATCTTGAGTAGTTCAATCGCTTTGAGTTCTGACTGGGTTTTATCAGACAAATCATTATTATAATTACAGTTGTCAAGTTTCACTTGGTAATATGTATCTTCAGTATATACCTATACAATATATATATATATATACTGCAAATGATTAAAAATGAAAACGAAGAAAACAAGTTGTTGAAGCAAGATGTTCACGAACATGGAAGGAGGATATGCTGATTCCCATATGATAAATATTTATCCAAATATAGTTAATATTTCAATATATGGACAAGTTTAGGTTGGTATTTGAGAAGAGAAAGCAGGAAATTTTCATTTCAAATGGTAAGAGTTTTGCCACCAAGAATGTCCAGTTCTCAGTTATTACCCATCTAAAAGCAAAACTGAACCTCTTGGGGGTAAAAAAACCTGGATTTTTGCACCACGGTTTGTATTGCCTTTGTGTTATTTTCCAGCAAAAGGAGAAAATCTCTTGCGTAATATCTAAGTAGCTCATTTATGGTTAATACAGTTCTTTTCCTATTCATCTTCTTTTGTAATGCTGTTTGCTTTTTTTTTTTTTTTACTTATTATAGTGGTTTGGAAATATTGTGACCATGGATTGGTGGGATGACTTATGGCTAAATGAAGGATTTGCCAGTTTCTTTGAGTTTATGGGTGTAAATGCTACAGAACAAAATTGGCAAATGGTAAGAATTCTTGTCTTTGTATAATTATAGAACACGAACAAAGGAAGCATTACTCATATTTATGAACATTGTCCATAAACAAGAATTTTGTTTGATCCCCCGCCCCGTCATACAACAAGGCTGTTTAAAATCAATTTTGAAGCCCCATGTTCTGTTCCCCAACCATTGACTTCTAGTCTTTGTAATGAATGTATTATTAGTATAATGCTGATCTTAGAATACTGATCATTGTTGAAAATCAGCCTATATTAGAGAGTACTTATGCTTCTCAGTAGTCCATCCAGGATTGTAGGAACAGGCATTTTCACCGAGTTGTTGAATCTTCAATATGGACTTGGAGATTTGTTGTTTTATAGAATAATGTAAGAGAAGAGATGATAGAATGTGGCTGTGGAGTGAAAAGGGGGATTAACCTAGAATTCCTACATTGCCAGAAGAGAACTAAGTCCAACCCTCTCAACCTTAAATGCTGTTTATCCATATCTAACTCTAAGCAGGTTGCCAACAGTTGAGAAGATTCCTCTGCATAGGATTTTAGATACAAATCAGTTTAATTGAGTGGACATGATTTTTCACTTCTGCCAAATAACTGTAATAGCCTTCCCTAGTCTAAGTGCCCTCCAACTATATGGACTCCAGAATTCTTATAAGTGACCATACTTACTAAGGAATTTTGAGAGTTAAGGCTGCTCTAAAATATCTATAGAAACATTCCTTTCTAATGATTTAAATAGAATACACCTGCTAAATATTAAGTATGGCTGCTCAACAGGTGAAAGTTATTAGCTGACCTTATTTGAGTTATTTGAGTTCAAAAGCAAGGCAACATAAAGCTTGATTAGTACTTGATTGAAAAGATACTCAGGCTCTCAGGGCTATAGACTAAATTAAACATCCTGGAAGAAATACTGCTAAATTGCTGCCAAATAAACTGAATGGTTTTGTCTTTTTTAACAGGAGTTCAGCTTTGCTGAGGTATTTTTATTTTTAGCAGGATAGGTTTCATTAAGTTGCTTAGCTCTGAGATATGAAATTTATAACCAGGATGTCCAACTTTGGCAATGTTAAGGCTTGTGGACTTCAACTTCCAGAATTCCCCAGCCAGCTAGCTCTTCTGACTGGTGAATTCTGGGAGTTGAAGTCTTCAAGACCTAAAGTGACTAAGACTGAATGCCCCTGATTTAGAAGCTTTGATCTATAAATTTTCCTCCTTGAGTTATCAAATTTGATGATAGAAAAACAGCTTGACCAAATATTAACTATTTATAATATGTAATGATGATACATATGATACATATATTTATATAATGCTGAGGTAAAATTCTAGAGAATTAAAAAAAGTGAGCCTCACTAACCACATCTTTTTGACTCTTCCTTTGCTCTCTATCCTGTTAATTAGCCATCCATCCAAAACTCATTTTATCCTATAATAGGTTAGATTTGACATGATTTTTTATGCTAAACATTTTTCATGCATTAGTCTGCTTTTTAGCCAATTAAGTAAATCATTTTGGGGAATAATAACTTTTCTTCCCCAAACTCTTTTTTTCTCCACAGTTGGACCAAATTTTAATTGAGGACCTACTCCCAGTGCTGAAGGATGATTCTTTGGTTTCATCTCATCCTATTACCGTGAATGTGTCTTCTCCTGATGAAATAACTTCTGTGTTTGATGGCATATCCTATAGCAAAGTAAGAGCTTAAGTTTCCCCATGTAACTAGGAGAAAAGAAGACAAACATATTTAGCATTTGAGCTGATTTTTTTGACCTTGGGGGGAAAAAACAGGAGACGAATGTTGTGGGATATATATTTTACACTTCTGTTCTATGTGTATATCTGCACTACATGGTGTTACAGTTCAGAGGCAGGAAAGATGGAGAACTTGGTTTCCTTGAATAGCAGAGGAACAAAATACAGGTAGTCCACAACTTGCAACCACAACTGAGAGCTGACTTTCTGGTTGCCAAGGCTTAAATTTTGATCACATGTGGGTCATCTGTAACTCACTTTTTTCAGTGCCACTGTAACTGTACTGAAGGTATTTGGGGCGATAATTAGGTAATTGTGATATCCTACACTGTAATTTTCATCACTTAGTGGTTTCCAAGAACACAGCTGCCCAAGTCAATATATATTATACAAAGTGACGCACAGGAAATGGTTACGGTTACGGTTATGGTTAGGCAAATTAATCATTATCTTTGCACTTGTAACGACTTGTGGATATTGTTCCTACCTGATTTTGTGGAATCTGATATTGTTCCTATCTGTTGATTGTTTTTTATAGTGTACTCTAGGTCTCTCTACAGCAGGGTTGTTAAACTTACAGCCCGTGGGCCTAATGCATCACACACTGGCCACAAACATGCCTGGTTTACTGAAGGGGAAAAAAAGTCATGATGTCACATGACGACACAAGTTTGACACCCCTACTTTACAGTGTATCAATAATGAATGATACTTAGATGTAAGTGGCCTTGCTTCTTTGCAATAGCCATGCGTTCCTATCACTAAGCCTTATATAATTCAGTGTCTATTTAAATGGATTTTCACTCTTATAGTCAGCCTCTTAAATATGTGAAAGTCCCATATTCATATATGACTTTCATAGTCATATGAAAGGTTGACTTTCATAGTCAAACTCGAGGTATGAAAAAAAAGAAGGAAATGGTCTGAAATTTACAACTGCTAATGGGATTCCCAGTTACAAAATTTATGTGATGCAACCTTCACCTTTGCTTGCATACTGGTACTGTTGAGGTCTAAATTATATAAGATTTTCTCATGAGCAGGCATGAATCGCCAACTGTGTTTGCTGGATCACCACATATTTTTAAAGGCTGAAATCACACATCTGGATTGAACTGTGGCAAACAAAGTTGTTTGCAATCTATTTATAAATCAGGAGGATGTCTTGTATCAAATCAGAGTGTTACTTTTCTTCTGTCAGTGTTGTCTAGGTTGATTATGAACAGATATCCAGACTCTCCCACTTAGCAGAGCCAATGATTAAACTTGGGGCCATCAGTATGCAAAGCATGTATTTGCTACTGAACTCTGACACTTCTCTCACTGGATTGCTTCAATTTGCGATGGGAAATGGAAAAATAAAGCCATTGACCATAATAAATGTGTAAGTTGGCACAAATGACATGAATCGGTATGTCAAAGGGAACTGGCTCATATTTATCAGATAATATCTTCATTTGGTGCTAATAAAACCTCAGTTTTCCAAATACTGTCTTCGCATATCTGTTTTCTGTCCCTCTTTCTCAGGTGTGCTTTAATTTCTTTGTGTGGTGCCTGTGCTTACTGAATGGTTGTGAGGTATCAAGAAGGGTACTTCTGTTATTTTCTGTTCCATATCTTTCGGTGATCCTGAAGTTTTCTTGCCTAACCCCACTTCCCAATCTTCTAAACTTCCATAGAAGTATGTTCCTCACCTTATCTGAGGTTTAATTGAAATGTTGGAAAGTCAGGGAACTTGTAGATGGCTAGAAAGATTATTGTACCTGTGCAAAATAAGTCATTAATCTGTACCCAGACATATGCTCACTTGGTTTTAATTCTGTCCAACAATGAGAATTATATTAAAATATTCTCCTTAGAACTGAAGTCCAAGTTGAAGAGATCTTCATCACAGTATTAGTATTCACAAGTAACTGTTGAAATCTTTCTGAACAAAGCTATGTGCATGTGTGCTACCTTTTATCCGCATTTATCTAGCAAAGTCTGGAAACTAGAAACTTCAATAGACTAGAATTTTTAGATATGTTGGTTTTTATCAATATTCCCCAAAATGTAAAAACAAAAAAAGTGAAGCCACAAAAACCCAACAAGGGCTTAAGTTCAGTAATTTGGAACTGAATATGTTTATATGATATCTGCTTATATAAAGACAAGATTTCAGCAAATGGCTATGCAATGAAGTTTGGCTAATTCTTGCTTTTAAGGCATGGGTGTCAAACTCACGGCGTCACGTTGCTGTCATGTTTGACATATCGTGACTTTTTTTCCCCTTTTGCGGAGCTGAAGTGGGCGTGGACTGTATGCATCCAGCCCGCAGGCTGCCAGTTCGACACCCCTGTTATAAGGATTTTACTACAATGCAAAGAATAACTAATACTATGCTTGTATTTCTGGATTGCATAGAAATAGGGAGAGTATACGTACATTATTAGTATGTTTTATTCAGGCCAGCTGATTTGTTTGTTCTAGCCAGCTTGTTTGTTTACTTTTTAAACACCTTGAATACAAATTGGTATATGAAATAGTATTTATCAATATTATCAAATCTCTGCCTATCCAGGGAGCGTCAATTCTCAGAATGCTTCAAGATTGGATCTCACCAGAACAGTTCAGAGCTGGATGTCAGGTATACATTCTTATGAAATTAAATCCCAAATGATTACGGTAATAATTTGAGGCTGTATATATTTCCCTGGGAGTAATTATTAGACTATACATTTCCCTGGACGAAATCATTGGATTTTACTTGTGAATTGACAGACTTTGAGGAGTGTGTGTGAATTAGAAGTTAGGGTAATCTTTCCCTAACCTACTGCCTTTCACTTGAGTTTGGATTAAAGGACCCAGAATTCTTTTTTTTAATAATAATTTTATTTACAAGAAAATTTCTTTACAATAAAACGCACCCCCACAAAACTGTAAACGTCTAACGATATTATGTGCTTTATATACATTAACTATGTTATATATTTATATGTGGCGCAAGTCAATTCCTCTTCATTCAAAGTGGCCTAGGCAAGCCAGAAGATTGGACAACAATGCTTTAGTCCCTTTGAGCACTCCATACTTCTGTCATCATATGGTCTCCTAAAAACTTCACGGTTCCCTTCTGTTTCCACTTGTCTCTTTGTTTAGCGCAGCCAACCAATCAGCTTCCTGAACAAATTGAAAAGTTTTTCTTTCCCATGGACCTACCTGTTTATTTAATTCAAATACATGTTTTAAGTACTTTACAGGAGGCGATGTTCCAAACGTTAGTCCATTGTATAACTTTCTTATTCCAAAATGTCAGTAAGCATTTTTTGCATTCAGTTCTTTTTAACTCTTTGTAATTGCCTTCTTCCTTTTATTTAATCTTTCCCAGATTGGAAAAAAAACAACAGTCACTCAGATAACTTTGGGTGCTTGTGAAATTTGTTCCATTTAAACACGCTTTAGGAATTGCATCAGGGAGACTTGGTGTCATTTTAACATGCTTCATTGCATGGCCGTGAGAGTGGTGTCTTCTTCTGTGACTCCTGGCACTCTAGAAAAACTCAGGTCACCCTCAGGGTCCCTCTGAATTCTGTGGACTTCCTCCTGAAGACCTTTTCCCTCCCCAAAACACATGTGGGCAATTTCATGACTTTTCTTTGCCTAAAGAAACTGCCTTAAGCTCAGGTATATTATTCAGCTGTCAGTCTTTGTCTCTGCATTATCCTTACTGTTCATAGACATGTGTTACTTTGCCCTGTTTCCACCCTGAAGTCCCTGTTCATCTTGTATCTCAAAATACATTTTGAGGTTAGTGTATATATACTTTATCTCAACATACAACACACACTAGACCTCTTCAAATTAGAATTTTTTTTTCAAACTTATGCAAACTGATATTATTCCCATTCTCCAAGGTCTAAAT
>JAEANM010020561.1:0-12068 GCA_017656035.1 Myanophis thanlyinensis
CAGGGGTGGGCAATTGTGGCTCTTTTACGACTTGTGGACTTCAAATCCCAGAATCCCTGGGCAAGGCAACCTAAATAAAATGGAGGAAACGTTTTTAAGTGTAAGGGTTCCTCATGCTTACACCTCACAATGTTCCCTCCATTTTATTTGTCTTGCCCAGGGATTCTGGGATTTGAAGTCCACAGGTCATCAAAGAGCCACAATTGCCCACCCCTGGTTTAGAGTAATGAAACATCTGCAAGAAAACAAACGATCTCGAAGGACCCCTCATTTTAATCTCCGAGCTACAAATATTATTGATACATGCATAGCAAACTTTGAAACAAAACAATACAAATGAACATGGGCTAGTATAAAGTGAGGAAGAAGAAGAAAAAAGAAACTGACAAAAAAGCAAAAAGTGCAAGGAAAAAAAAAAGCTGAAGAAAAATAGCAAAATGGCAGTAGTTATAAGTACAAGCATATTTAACCCCCTTCCCCTCTGAAGTTACATCATGATTTCCTTCTTTCTATAACCGTGTCTAGTCATAAAACCAGAACTCACAAGTTTTTATGTTTATGCAAAAAGTAAGAGGCTTCCCCTCATTTTTACTCCTGTATCTAATGTTCTTAATATTTTTATATGTATGATTTTAAATGTAAACCACCCAAGTTACTTTGCTGGTTGGGATGAAGAGCGTATCAATTCAATAAATAAATAGGTCAATAAAATGTTTTCTCTCAGCAAAGGAGTCAATTGATTCATTTTAGCAAAATCTGTCAACTTCACCCACCATTCCTCCACAAGGGATTCCTTGTCATTTTTCTTCCTTTGGAAGGGCAGATCTCACTCATATGAAACATACCCATAGGAGGTCTAGGTGTGGATAGGACCTATGAAGCTAGATGCCCTGTTTTGTTAACACCACTCTCAATATTTACATTTCTGGGTTCTAAGGATGTTCCTTGCTTACAAGCCTGTTTACGGAAGGTCTTCTGCAAGCTACACAACGAGTTTTTAGCTCCTGGGTATGTTCTAGGTTTTTAATGCAACTTTTGGAAGGGGTTAGTTCAGTATCTGGTGTTTTTTTTTTTTTTCAGTAACATGGAGGCAAAGATGCTATATACTGGAGCGAAGACCTAATGAAAGCAAAATAGCAACTTCTTTCTTAAGTGGTAAGTTTTTGTTCAGCGCAGGATGGTTTTTTCTCCCCTTGTGGTCTTCTTTGTTAACTTGCATAGGATATGTACCACAAAAAATCAGTCGGTCTCATACGTGAATGCCGTCTATTTCAGGGATGTCAAACTCAAGTTCCGGGGGCCAGATCTGTTCCGAGGGGTACTTAAATCTGGCCTGCGGGGCCACCCTGGAAACATTGACGGACCGATCTGTGGTGCTTCTGCCAAAATGGAGCTCCCTCCCGAGCTCCTTTTTCACTGGCAGAGGGTTGCAGGAGGCCATGGCAGCCGAAAACGAAGCTCAGGAGCCTGTTTTTGCTGGCAGAGGGCTCAGGCCAGCACCAGCGCTGACAGGAATGAGGTTGAGCTGGCCACGCCCACCCTGGCCCTGTGAGGTCAAACACAACCCCGATGCGGCCCTCAATGAAATCGAGTTTGACACCCCTGATCTATTTTCCTTGGGGTGATATGTTGTTCAGCATGCTTCTCATAGGGGACCATTCCTTTTTATTCTAGGACAGGAAACAGCATTTGGGAAAGCTCTTCTGAAAACAAATGGAAGTTTTCTTGCTGGCATTCCAAAACAGATCCCCAATTTATTTTACAACCTCAACATATTGTTATCTGCAAGGAGAAATAATGATGAGAGCCGGGGTGGCACAGTGGTTAGACTATAGCATCGCGGGCTAACTCACTGCTCATTGCCAGGAGTTCAATTCTGACCGGCTCAAGGTTGACTCAGCCTTCCATCCTTCCAAGGTCACTAAAATGAGGACCTAGATTGTAGGGGCAAATAGGATTAATTCTCTGTAAATCACTTAGAAAGGGCTGTAAAGCACTAGGAAGCGCTATATAAATCTAAAAACTATTGCTATTGCTAATAACAACCTGGAATTTCCAGATGTATTGGTCTGCAACATCCAAATCTTTTCAAAAGAACACCATGCTGGTTAGATATTCTGGCAGATGGAGCCCAACCTTGCTTGGAAAAGATTGACCTGAGTTTTCATGAAAGAGAGGTCTCCCTGGACAAGAGTGGGCACCCCTTATTAGTAAAGTCAGAAAAGGTTCAGGCACCAAAACCCCAAATTACATGTTAAATTCCCATCAAACTTATTTATTGCTCAGGCCTATGCACAGGGATCTAGTCAACTAATGAGTAGCAGTATTTTGCGCTAACATAATGGAATTCAAGTGGGGTTGGACTTAGTCCGTTTGTGGTTTTGTAATGATTCTAGGCTGATTCCTCTTTTGACTCTTCCCCCAGGCTCTGTCCTTCCTTCTCTGACAGAAAGGGAACAGTGTAATGGTATGTGGAAATCACCTTGGGAGACAGAAGGAAGAATTGCAGACTAAGCAACCTTCATCCAAGAAATATCTCAACCCATAAAAAGAAAAGGGATGTAGGGGGCATTTGAGAAGATATCATCTCCATTGGAGAGTAAAAGCAGAGAAAGGAGTGTTGCAATATTCTGTTCTTATCTTTACAATAAGGACAGAGTTTAATACTCTTAGCTGGGCTTCTTGTCTGGACTAACCTGAAAGGCCAACAATCAATCTTACTTTCTTTAACTTATCTCTCTATTTCCCCCAAACAGCCAAGCCTTCCAAAACACTATGTTGCCTGGCTTTAAAACCAGCTGTGGTTGCAATGGGCTTCACAAAAACCAGTCCCATGAACTTTTCCGAGGCCACCACAGGCTAAATGTTTGTTGTGAGCCAGGTCCATGCCTCCATGCCATTAACATAAATGTTGTGACACTGGTCATACTGGCCATGTTCCCAGGGGCAATCTGAGACTGTTCAAAACAAACCACAAATAGGACTATCAGCCATCGATCTTATTGCGCAGCAGCAAAAAAAAAAATGCTTCTTCTTCTGAGGACTGAGGGATCCTGCTTGGAGTCAAGGAAAGACAATTACAATAAATTAAGGCTGGAACTGAAAAAGCATGGCTCACTTTTAACTGCCTTATGGCGAAACCACACTTCCCCATCAGAAATACGGAGAGGGGATTTCAACCAGACATGTGTCCTCCCTTTTCCCAGGCTCAGCTTTAGAGCAGAAGGAAAACAATACATTTTAGTCCAGTTAGCAGTTTGCATTATGCAATCTCTTCCTGCTGCAAGGGAAAGGTATGGGAAAATGTAAACCAATCACTATCTTTATTGAATTTTTAGGAGAACAAGAGACATTTGGCTAGGAAAAAAAACATCACTGATGTGCAACACAACACTGCTAGCATTAGATTTATGGTAATTGGTTATCTTTCCCCCTTCCTAGGTTCTCAGCTCACAAAATGACCTCATCCCTTCTCGGTTATCTCCTGTAACTTTTCCATAGAGCAGTGTGTCAGTTCCCCCAATTCGGGTTCTAGCTCAGCTTTATTTGTTAATCCTAAACTTTATTTGCCATCTCACAACTTTTCTGCTTTTTTGTCTACCACTGGTTCTCTCCATGTGGGAATGCACTTGCTCTATCAATAGACCACTGTTCCTCAACCGTGACAGCTAGGAGATGTGTGGCTATCTGGGGAATTCTGGGAGTTGAAGTCCACACATCTTCAAGCTGCCAAGGTTGAAAAACTCTGCAATAGACTGCAATAATATTTCATCTGTTTGGCCAAGTAGGCTATAAAGGTATAATTTACACCAGGGGTCTCCAACCTTGGCAAATTTAAGACTTGTGGACTTCAACTCCCAGAATTCCTCAGCAAGCTTTGCTGGGAGTTGAAGTTCTGTGAGTTGAAGTCCACAAGTCTTAAAGTTGCCAAGGTTGGAGACCCCTGGTTTAGACCCAGGATTATTTCTCTTTGCTGGTTCTGAGTACATTTGAAAGAAGCAAACATCAATTCTTTCATGTTAATTACAGTCAGATTGTTTCCCACCATTTTGTTTTTTTCACTTCTCAAAAGAGTGGAGGGGACCATGAGAAACCATTCAAAACAGTCTGCAGATAGTCATTTTTCAGGTTTTATGGACATTCTTCTACTCTAGAGTCAGAGACAAAAAGCATCCAACACCTACTCATTCTCCCTACATTTGAAAAACTAATGACCAGAAATAGGACACCACAGCTGTATTATTTCCAGAAGGGAAGCTACGCTAAATGCTGTAGCAACCTTAAGAGGATGTGGATTCACCTAGACCTGTCTCTACTTCAAGGTCAAACTTAAAAAAAATCATTATAAAAGAAAATATTCAGGCTATACATTCAAATCACAGAATAGAAACACTATTGCCAGAACAGTCTGATTTCTATTTTCTGCAATCCAAACCACGTGCACAAATAACTTCTCAGAATGGCAGATGATGCAATGCACAATGCGTTGAAGCACAGAAGAAGTTAAAAGTTTCCTCCAATATTGAAGTTTTCGTGTTAGTAAATAATTGCTTTGTCCATCTTGGAACTGGTTCATAGCACATGATTTGCGCTACCTGTTAGAGTTCATCAAGGTGACACCAGAAACGATAACACAGTTACCTTGTGAGCAGCCTGGATGGCAGCCCAATATTATTATGCAATACAAAAAAAACAGAGTTGGACACGCTTCCTTCCAGCTCCAGAATTCTGCAGCGCAACAATTTCTGCTGCAACTGTGCAAATCTCACACTGACCCTCAGGCTGTGTGCACAGATATAGGGAAGCAAAAATGCTCAGAGCATGGTGTCTCTAAACTGCATCATGTACCCCTTTAAGCCCACCTAAGAGTGACTTCAAAGAACCAAAGGAAATTTGCAAACTTTCCTAATAAGGAAGTTACGACCACAATTGAACTCAAAATTTCTGTTGCTATTTCAAGTGGATTTTGATTAATTTTACAACCTTCCTCATCACAGTTAAGTGCCATTGTTAAGTTAGTAAACTGGTTGTTAAGTGAGTCTGGCTTCCCCATTAATTTCGCCCGCCAGAAGGTCACTAAAGATGATCATGTAACCCTGGGACACTGCAATTGTCATAAATTAAGAGCAGTGGTGGCACAGTGGTTAGAATGCAGTATTGCAGGCTGACACAGGTTGATTCAGCCTTCCATCCTTCCAAGGTGGGTAAAATGAGGACCCAGATTGTTGGGGGCAATAGGCTGACTATATAAATCGCTTAGAGGGCTGCAAAGCACTGTAAAGCAGTGTATATGTCTAAGTGCTATTGTTATTGCTAACTACGTATGAGTTGGTTGCCCAGCAATTGAATTTTGATCACATGACCATGGGGATGCTGCAATGGTTGTAAGCGTGAGAAATGGTCATCAGTCACTTTTCTCAGTGCCGTTGTAACTTTGAACAGTCACTAAACAAACTGTTGTAAGTTGAGGACTATCTCTATCAAACTCCCATTTATTTCACTATTAGGACATAGAAAATCAAAGAGCTGTAGGTTGTTCGTGTTGGTTTTCCACCTTAGTCATGGATTTTTTTTCTTGATTTAGTGAAAAGCAGCTGCAAACTCACCCTCCTCCACACAGCAACAATAGCTTTTAATGGCATCATTTCAGACTGCAAAAGCAGACAGGCTTTTTAACTGATTGAGGAAGCATGCAAATTCAGTCACTAATGCCTATTAGTCAAATAAAACTGCTTATGTTTTTCCTTCCTTCCTTCCCTTTCCTTCCCTTCCCTTTCCTTTCCTTTGCTTGTTGTTGACAACGCCATAAAACTACTGGATGATTAAATAACAGAAGATATTAAAGGGAAGAGCCCAGACCTTGAAACTCAGGGTCATTTGTACTATGGAAATTGTATTTTCGGTTTCAATAATCCTGAAGTTGTGTCTATGAGTGTTTTGCTTAGTAACAGAGAAAAAAGATGACTACGATCACACTTTGGGTCATGCCAGCAGAGAGGATAGGAAAGTTATTCTGTGCAAATGGAAAGCTGGAAAAGTGGACAACTATTAAATTAATGTTGTCTATTGCAACTCTGGAAGTGCATCTTCTCTGTAGCCATACTTACTGCAACACTTCTCTTGATTTGTATTCACTGCAACCCAAACCACATGCAAAAATAACTTCTCAGAATGACAGATGATGCAATACACAATATGTTGAAGCACAGAAGAAACAACCATAGGTTTTCTATAAGGCTCCAGAACACCCCAACCTCAGACCTGGATAGTCCTCACTCTTCTGTTTAGACTTTGTGGCCAGAGAGCATGAAACCTCCTTGGTTACACTTGCCATCTTTTATTTTTACCTTTTGTTATAATTTCTTTGTTGGGGGCCACCCAGAGCCATTGAGAGTCGGGTAGGCATACAAATTTAATAAAATATTACTAACATTCTTTTCTCAAGCAAACCAGAACTGCTCTTCAAATTGATGCTTCTTTTACGTTTCAATGCGGTATCTGCCATGGTTTCTTAAGTTATGTAGTCGTGAATATTCCAAGTATTTAAGTCCTGAATATTTCAAATGAAATTTTGTGAACATATTGTTAACACACTACACCTCAGCTAAGAAAAGTTGCACTTTTATTGGACAAAAATATGCAAGTTTAGAAGTCCACCCTTGTGATTTAAGTTGCATTTTCTGATGCCCAGTTCCCATGACCTGCCATGTGTCAGATGCTTGGCAACTGATTCATACTTATGACGGTTGCAACGTTCAGGGTCGTGTGATGCCCCTTTGCGACTTTTTGACAAGTAAAGTCAATAGAGAAACCAATTTCACTTAGCCCTGTTACTAATTTACCAATGGCAGTGGTTCACTTAACAACTGTGGCATGGAAAGTTGTAAAACGGGGCAAAACTCACTTAACAAATGCTTCACTTAGCCACAGAAATTTTGGGCTCACTTGTACATTGAGGACTACCTGTATTGATGTATTGTGAAGAGTTTCTACTTGTGCACTCCTAAATATACCTCAAGGCAGAAAATATATCTTGTTCCCAGTCTGCCCGTCACCAAAATGGTGCAACGTTACATTTATCTACTCTTATGTTCTCATCCTTCTTTTGCCAAACACATCTGGTCCAAATGCAATTAAGAAGTACAGATAGGCATGCTTGTATTCTGGAGGAAAAAAAAAAGCAAACCTATTTTGTAGAGTTTGTAGTTTAGAGGTTTGTGTCACATTTCCTACACCAAAGCCTGGGACAAAACGCTTTCTGTGCAATGCTTGTTTTTAAAGCACACTCACAAGTTACAGCACACTTTATGGAAAAGTGGTTTTTCTGTTGGATTAAAAAAAAAAGGGTTCTTAATGACCCACTATTCATTGCTAGTCTCCTGTAAATGTTTCTAGGATTGAACCACTATTCCCAATTACCTTTGAAGCACAGTATTTTTTTCCCTGGCCAATGTCTGTACTGGTAAGCCACTCAAGGGAGCCACTGAGAATCTAAGTATTAATTAATCTAAATTTGGAAAGGCACCAAGTTGGAGGTAAACATTATTCTCTGAGCCAGGATCCTCATATCCATAAGCAAGTTTTAGACGGGATATTACTCTGCTAGCCATTTTGAACATTTTCCCAGGAAAGGCTGTTCCTAGCTGGAAAATCCCTACTCAATCCATGTCCCCGTTTCCTTTTAGATAAATAAGAATATTCCATCCCATTATCTTTAATTGTGGCCTCTGAACTCATTTATGCATTTAACCCCATTCTGGTATTCCCTCTTGGGGTGAATCCCATACAGGATTCAGTCAAGGGTTTATTGACAAAATGAAAACTGGGAGTAAGTGGAGAAAAGCTGGCAAGCCGGAGTCCAGCCTGACTGCTGGCTCTGCATAGCACAAAGAGCCCTCTGCTCTTCCGCTTGGAAAGACTTTAGTGTGACTTAAAATGTGGTTTAAAATTTAGTGTGAGTTAAAATGTTGGGCAGCATTTCAGAGTTAAGCCCTGGCTTGTTCCCTTCTCAGAAGAGCAATAACCCTACCTTTGATTCTAGCCTGCAGGATTGAACCCAGGCCCAGAAGCATTATTGGAGAAGACTTCTTAGCCTCCGTCAGCGGTTTCTCCATGCTCAGAGGCACATGCCAGCCCCCTTCCTTGTTCCTTCCCTTCCAAGGTTTGCAACTCTTTCCCTTCTCACCCCCTCCCCACTGCCCCTCTTTTCCCACGACAGAGGCACCCCTCTTGCTCCCTGCATGCTCAGAGGCACTCTCAATGCCTCTGCATGTTCTTTGCATACTCAAAGGCACCCCTAACACCACCTCCCCTCCCCTCTGTGCGCTCCCTCCATGCTCAGAGGCACTCTTAATGCCACCTCTCCTCCTCCCTCCCGTGGCTATCTCTCCATGCTCAGAGGCACTCTTAACGCCACCTCCCCTCCTCCCTCCTCCGGCTCTCTCTCCATGCTCAGAGGCACTCTTAATGCACCCCCCTTCCCCTCCCGTGGCTCTCTCTCCATGCTCAGAGGCACTCTTAATGCACCCCCCTTCCCCTCCCGTGGCTCTCTCTCCATGCTCAGAGGCACCCTCTGGGCGCTCCTCGCATGCTCAGAGCCTGGGCAGCCCCTTCTCCCTCCAGCGGCTCTGCTCACCGCCCGGCGTGGTTCCGAAGAGGGTGCCGCCAGGCGTGGTGCTGTAGTCGCCCGGAGGCAAAGCGATTCCCTCGGCCAAGTCGAGCAGCTTGGTAGGGCCGGGGATATCCCTGCCCAGCGTGGGCTCCGGAGCGGGGTGGGGACGACAGCAGGCGGCGGACATGGCCGGGCAGAGACAGCCACGATCGCCCCGTCAGCCACAACCGCCTCCTCCAGCGCTGCAAAGCCCCGCCCCGCCCTCTTGTTTGGGCCGCGCAAAGCCTCCCGGGAGGTGTAGTCTTCCAACCCGCCCCGGGTTTGCGTGGCGGGACGCGGTGGGCTCCCCCTCCCTGGGTTAGGGGTGACTAATTATGGCTCCTTCATGACTCGTGGATTTCAACTCCCAGAATTCCTGGCCAGCCATGCTGACAACCCTAACCCTAACCCATGCTGGATCAGGAATTCTGGGAGTTGAAGTCCACGAGTCATGAAGGAGCCATAATGCCCCACCCCTGGCCTGGGTGATTGGCGGCCCGTCGTGCTAAATAAGGCGACCCCGTCTCTTGGAGGCGGTGGGCCCCGGTCACCAACTGCCAAGCACCCCGTGGCCGGCACGAAGCCAGGCGCAGAGTTTCTACAAGCTTTCCAGTCCTTGATGAAAGTATTTGCCTTGGCAGGGGGGTGGGGGGTGGTTTGGGGTTAAAAGAGCGCCTGTGCCATTTAGATAGCAATAGTCAAGAAGGAAGGAAACCCAGAAGCCAAATAAAACCAAATGTTATTCCTCACATACAGGGTCCTACGGGATACCAAATGCAGTGAAATGTATCTGCCACAGGTGGCGACCATAGATAGTAGAGCACAGTGGTGAAGTTCAATTTTTTTTTACTACCGGTTCTGTGGGCCATGGCTACAGGATTAAATATCACCAAGCACAGAATTAAACTTCACCAAAATTACAATGTAATAAGGGGAGAGGCAGTTTCTGTGAGCAAGGCAATAAAGGTGAGGCTAGAAACAACTGCTTTATTTACAGGATTAACCCTGCAAAGAGGGGAAAAAACAGGATTAACCCTGTAAAGTGGGGAAAAAAAACAAAAGGAGATTTCTTTTAATAACAGGTTCTATAGAACCGTTGCAACCGGCTGAATTTCACCTCTGATAGAGCCAGAGAATAGTCTAGAGCAGGGGTGGCTAACTGTGGCCCCTTTATGAGCTGTGGACTTCAAATTCCAGAATTCTTCAGCAGCTATGCTGGCTCAGGAATTCTGGGAATTGAAGTCCACAGGCTGTAAAGGGGCCACAGTTGCCCACCCCTGCTCTAGACAGAATGAATTAATTTAAGAATAAGTTAGGAGTGAGGTAGTTCATGGGGATTCTGTTTAGTCCTGGGCTGTTATGGTTTGTGGTTTAGGGTCCCTATTGCCTGTCAGAAGAAGCTTCTTCTTAGTCTTTCAGGGAGCGGAAATGCTTCCCTGACCACATTGTAGCGAACAGTCTATTGTTGGGGTGGCTGGGGTCCTTCACTATCTTCCTGGCTGTAGTCGTTTGTTGTAGATGGAGTGCAGTTCAGGGAGCTTGGTGCGGGTCTGCTCTGCTATGCACATCACCCTCTGTAGAGCTCGCCTGTCTTGCATGGTGTTTTCAAACCAGGTGGTGATGTTTCCCATCAGGATGCTTTCTGAAGTCTCTCAGTCAACTGAGGTGGTACAGACGTTGCCGGGCCTTTCTCACCACGATGTCAATGTGTCGGGTCCATGCCACAGATAATTGTTCTAAAACAGTCATGGAATTTGAATAAAACCAACTCCAGCTGAGGTTGGCTATTTATTCAGGGAGTTGGTTGTGCTGTTAGTTTCTTTTACAATAACTAGCATCCTGCAGGGGCCAATGGGGTTGTTTGGTTTCTTTAGCACATTTGTGTGAACTCAGCTTTTGTGGTCTCTGGAGGGAAGTGTGGTTGAAGAAACCAGGATAGAGGCCAGCCTCTGTAATCCAGAACAGTTCAGTTCAGGAGGAAATTCATGCCAGCTCTCAGACAAAAAAAAAAAAAAAGAAGAAGGCAGAACATGAGTGTTGTGTGGGTTGAAGAATGAGTAGAGACAGATCAACAGTAAAGCAACAATCTTTTATTGAGCAATCTTTTATATCAACTAACAATGGCTGCAGGCAGGCAGATCCCTTTTATAGGGATGAGCTGCCTGCCTGACAGCCAATTAAATCAGGATGCTTTCCCGTGCTGGGAAAGCATTAGATCATTCAATAGATGTGCGCATACATGGATACAGCACCCCTCCTCACCCGGCTGGTGCTGACAGTCTGAGTGAGTAATGCTGCACGTATAGTAATTTAAATAGGCCGGCTTCTTACATTCACTCTCTGATCTGCGCATGCCCAAATCATTTCTTGCTGCGACATCGAAGGAAGCGGTCGCCTCTGGAGCTCTCTCTGGTCCGGACTCCCCCTGCGGCTGTTGGGCCTCTGCGGCGGGCGTGATCTCTGGTCTTTGGATTCTGGCCCCAGGTAGGAAGCTTGACGTTTTGTTGTTTTCTTCGTCCTTGCTCGTTTCTCGCTCCATTGACCCGACTCTGGAGATGGTTGGCCATTTGTCGTTTGTGTTTGGTCGCCTCCTCCCCCCTTGGTCTCCACTGTCATCCAGCTGTCTGCTGCGTAGTTGGTCAATGTGTCACCACCACTCTCTGCTGTCTTCGAGGGCAACGATGTACAACCTGGGACCTGATGTTTTTATTATTGTGCCGGGAAGCTACAGTGAGTCGTCTACCCATTAAAAGTAAAGGAATTTATTTATTTTGGTTTGTAAGTTGCCTGGTCCCATTTTCTTAAGTGCTTCTTTGGTCATGCAGACAGATTGTTCCGCAGATTCATTTGAAGCTGGATGGAAGGGCGCTGAGAGGGTATGTCTGATGCCCTGGCTGGCCAGATACTCTTTGAAATGGGCTGCCGTGAATTGCGGCCCATTGTCTGAGGCGATTATGTCTGGGAGGCCATGCGTGGTGAACAGTTTGTCCAGGCCCACTATGACTGCTTCCGTTGAGGTGGTGATCATTTTTTGGACCTCAATCCACTTAGAATATGCATCCGTGGTTATTAGCAGCATGTGGCCTTGGACAGGTCTGGCAAAATCTATATGTAGCTGTGACCAGGGTTTCTTGGGGTTTTCCCATTGGGTGAGGGTTGCTGTTGGTGGGGCTGGGCAGGAAGCTTGGCAGGGATGGCATAGTTTGACCCACCTTTCAATGTCCTGGTCTAACTCTGGCCACCAGACGTAGCTCCACGCTAGCACCTTTATTCTGACAATGCCAGGGTGACCCTCGTGTAGTAGTTTCTTAATATGGTGTTTTTGGCTCTGGGGAATGATGAATGTCAGCTCTGTCTCGGTCAAACTTCAAGAAATAAAAACCCTGAATCCATTGTTAGGAAAACAGGTAGTATTTTA
>JAEANM010020562.1:0-12068 GCA_017656035.1 Myanophis thanlyinensis
TCCCAGAATTCCTCAGCCAGCGCATGCTGGTTGAGGAATTCTGGGAGTTGAAGTCCACAAGTCATAAAGTTGCCAAGATTGGAGACCCCTGATCTATGGAGTCACCCAGGTCACAGTTGTCCCAAAGGTGCTTTTTCAAAAGGCAACTGGACTTTGTTTTTTCTTGAAGACGTTTCACTTCTCATCCTTCAACCAGAACTGAAGAAGCTTCTTGGATCAGAAGTGAAACACCTTCAAGGAAAAACAAAGCCCAGTTACCTTTTGAAAAAGTACCATTGGGATAATGTGGGAGCAATGTTCCAAAGACATCTGAAGAGTAGCAGGTTATGGAAAAGAGCAGACTGTTCATCAGGTCCTGGTGCATGAATTCTGGTTTGTGCTTTGTGTTGATGTTTGGATGTAGCATCTACACCTGAGTAGTTTCTCCCCATGCCTAAACCTAAAAGATATTATATTTAAATCTCTCCTAGAGTCTGGTGGTGTTCAAGAGTCTGATTGGCTCAACACAACCTGTTACAGGCCCTTCTTCCACTGTCATCCAGAGAACAGAACACCAGTATCAGTAGGAGTGCAGTAGAACTACACAGGTATTTATAGATCTCAGCCGGCACTTTGGATTCAGTTTCAGCTCCCAGGACCCATCAGCACATTCCTGAGTCTGCTGAGAATGTGTGTCCCTTCCAGGTCACTCTGTCCCTCTTTAAATACCCTGGACTATCTCTTTAACTTCTGACCACATAATTCCCTTCAACCTCACCCTCCCAATCTTTTTACGCCATACTCCAGTCTTTTCCTTATTCATGCACTTCACTATTTTGATACTCACAAACATGCCCTTCAGTCCGTCCATCCCTTGGACTTCATCCAACACCAGTAAATTGAAGAAGGAAATGTTGACACTTTATGTTGTTTTATTTTAGTGCAAGCTTAACTAAAATGGTCATATTCCAGCATTTAAATGAAAATAAATACACATATACACAATAGCACTTACAACAAGCTATTTGTTATTGCTATCCTTTCATCATCCTCTCCAGCCCAATTTCTAGACTATTTTGGTTTAATGAAATCCAGCTAAATCCACAAGGTCCTTTTCTCCTTTCAAGGACAGTTTCCCTTCATCTAATCCTGACGATCAAAGAAACCAGGATTCTACTAGACTACACACTTCTCAGCCTGATACCCACCTAGGAGCTGTAGCTCATATTTCTCATTGCACTAAAACTTGCTGGCTTCTACTTTGAGGGACTAAGGTGCAGTTGCTCTGAGCAGCTAAGAATAGCATGGTGGTATGGTGAAGAGTTTAGTTCCCTAATGTTGCTTCCCAATTCATTCCAGCCCAGTGTTGTCATATAAGGGCATGGCAGGAAGCCCATGGCTTGATTTTCTCATCTATCCCAGAGGCCGGGTCAGGCAGCCATTGGCTGTGAGCTGAAGGGCTAATCTAGGCCAGCTGCAAACGTCACTCACATAAGTCCTAACTGGAAACAGTATTCTACCCCTGAGTTCTCCTTGTGTGCTGTCTGCCTTTCCTGATTGCCTGTCTTTGGGATCTCCACTAAGAATTCTGGGTGCAAGTAGAGGACTCTTATCATGGCTTCTTGGAAAGTCTATATGCTTGGCCTTCTTCTGGTCCTCCTCTGTTCATTCCAGCTTCCTAGAACACAGGGTCAACAACAACATCACCACAACGATGTAGAATACCATGGAAATGAACATCATCATCCCAAAGAGCATCATCAAGATGCACACCATTATCAACATACAGAAGATGATGGTGCTGATGATGGCCATGTTCACCATCATGCTGCTCAGGATGCTGGACACTACCAAGAAAGTCATCATTCTCAACATGAAGATGATGATAATGAAGAGAAACATCATCATCCTCATAGTGCTGATCACCACATTGACCATGAGCATCATGATGATAGCAATGATGATGAAGAAGAAAGCCTAGATGAGCATCATGATAAACATCATGGAAATCACCATGAGGATGATGACCATTATCATCAGGGACATCATGAAGGCCACCATCACCACAGTGACAAAGAGAAGCACCCTCATGAAGACCATCAGCATCAAGAAGACAATGATGATGATGAAGATGATGATGAACAACATAATCAAAGGCATGATGATGATGATGATGATGATGATAAAGATGATGATGACAGTCAGTCACATCATGACCATCATGGCCACCACAAACACCATAAAGATGATGATAGTGATGACAATAATGATAATGAACACCAACACCACCATCATAGACATCATAGACATCATGGCGATGATGTTGACGACGATGATGATGATGACAATAATGATGACGATGACGATGATGATGATGATGACAATGACAATGATGTTCATCATCATCACCGACATCACCAAAAGCATGCTGACGATGATGATGATGATAAGCATCACAATCACCAAGAAGAAGATGAAGAAGAAGATGAAGAAGAAGAAAGCAATGATAGTACTGAAGATGATGATGAAGATACAGCTCACAAATCTCCTCACCAAAGAGGCCATCATCACCATAGGAAATATGATAAAGAAGAAGAGTCTGATGAAGTATCTTCTAAGGAGAAGGATGAGCATAAGCATGAACGACACAGACAAAAACATCACAAACATCAGGCCCATGAAAAAGCCAAAAAGCACCACATAGAGGAAGAAGGTGAGAAACATGTGACTATTGTGGGGAGGCATATGATTGATGGGGGAAATCTTGTCCAACCTGCTCTCAAGCCATCATAGAAAAAGAAATTTGATATCTACATCTGGAGGACAGCTGGTTGGGGGAAAATGTGTTGGGAAGAGCAGATATAACGAGGAAAGCTAGCAATACATGTTTCAGCTGCCACCATAGACTCCTTTACTAACTCAAAGAACCTAAAAATTTTGTTCCAATCAATCCAGTGTTCAAGAGCCTATTCCAGTTTTTCCCTACTAGTCAGCCCAAGTGTATAGGACTGCGGCATCCTTAACTGAATTACAGAATAACAAAGTTGGAAGAGACCTTGGAGGTCTTCTAGTCCAACCCATTGCTTAAGCAGCAGCCTTATATCCTTCCAGACCAGTGGCTGTCTAATCTTTTTTTAAAAGCTTCTGGTGATGGAACACCTCAATTTCAGAAGGCAACCCAGTTCACTGATTAATTGTTCTCACTGTTAGGAAATTTCTTCTTAGTTCTGAGTTGCTTCTCCCCTTTATTAAGTTTCCATCCATTGTTTCTGTCTAGCCTTCTACAGCTTAGGAAGATAAATCGACCCCCTCTTCTTTGTTGCAGCCCCTCAAATATTGGAGAATTGCTATCATATTTATAATTGCTATAACGGTAGCAATTATAGACATGCTATAATTGAATTATAATTGAATTGAGTTATAGCATTGAATTATAGCACTGCTATAATTCAAAGGTCACACTATCTGTAAATAGTAGAATTTAGATATATACAGTACTCTGGTAAGGTGGGGTAAATAACCTAATGCTTTTATTCTTGGCTTTCAGCCTCTTTCTAACTCAAATGAAGTTTATACTTTTTTAGAAAACTCAAAAACCCAACCATCTCCTGTTCAGCCCCTACTCTGTGGGCCCCGTTTCCTAATCTGTTTATAGTCACTCTCTAGAACTAGCCTACAAAAAAAAACATATCAGAGAACAGCCATAATGGAGCTATCTCTATATCTCTTTTCATTTGAAGATGAGGATGAGGATGAGGAGGAAGAGGAAGAAGGTGAAGACAATGAGTATGAAGCAGGTTCTGTTTGCCACTACTGTGCCTTCTGCAAGGTAATGCAGGGAAACCTTTGCATGTAATTTTGATAGTTTATTATTCCCAGTTAGGAACCTACTACGGGTTGCTGACCTGTAGTAGTGTCCCCCACTAATATGGCCCATGGTGAGAGCTGGTAAATGTTCTCATTCAACAAATTCTGAAGAATCGCTGGTTCTTTATTCTTATTCTAATCCCAAAGTGGTGTGGCTTTTCATTCACATTAAACAAATTTGGGAACATTACATAACACACACAGAGAGATGCCTTTGTGCCTCTATCTTTCCACCCATCCATTGGGGACTCTACTGTGGCCAGGATTCTCCCCCTTTCCTCTCCATATTTCTGGTTAGGTCTTTGCTGAACGTCTACTTCATTTGCTTCTTATCAAGAAAGAAGTTCTGCTCCTCATCTAAACATGCTGGTTCAGAGACCATAATTTGGCAGGCGGAGATCAAGTCACACAGGAATGTGGCACGTGTACCTTGTCCTTCCCTTGCCATACGCACTCTGTTTCTGCTTATATAGTACGCATATATGAAGCAGATGAGCTCAGAACCCTCTCCGAAAAAATAAAATAGGCTTACTTGTCTATGTATACCTGCATGTATTCTGATAATTCATCTGACAAGAGATTTATTGTCCATATTTCCTAAACTGTTGCAACCCCAGCAAATTAGCTTGTTTCTTTTTTCCCGCTTAGCTTCAGATTTATTCTAGAAAGTTACTGAAAATCTTTGGTATATATTGATGCTATTTAAAAGAGTATTAAATAGCATTGCCTGGAAAAGAACAGTAAAGAAACTTGAAAAACCCTTTAGTTCAAGATTGTTTTATTCAAATTATGTATTAATTGTTCACTTACATTATTTACTAATAGAGTACATGTGAGTATATGTGGGTATGTGGGTGTGGATATTAATATATTGATTAGGTAAAGAGATTGAGAGAGATGGTAGATGATAGATACAGTAGAGAGACAGAGAGAAAAAGAGCGAGAGAGAAACAGACAGACAGAAACCTTGGGCTGTTTATCAGGCTGGATTTGATGCAGAAAAGATTATTCAGCATGCATCTGGCTGAGCATGTCAGCACCTCTTTAAATCAGATGTGAGACCAAGAAAAAAATGCAGCTTCTTTAAGGCATTGCCAGCGGGTGGAACCTGATCATTGCAGACCCTTAATATATACCTGCAATTTGGACAGATCAGTAGAATATGGCTTCTAAAGATATTTCTATTTTTTTTTCAGTATACATATGTGCTAAAGCACTAGCATATTTAAATTTAGAGTATTTATTTATTTGTATGTGTGTATGCACACATGTACAAATATACAACATTATAATAGTGAATTGCTGGTCCCAAGCCCTGCTCCTCAACAAATGCTTATATATCTGAAGTTCAAACAGTACATCAGTAAGTGCCTATTCTGAGACCTAAACTTTTCTATTATTATAGTTATCATTGATTTCCTATGCTTTGGTTTTATGTTATTTACTGTAAGCTTCCCAGAGTCTTGGCAAATGAAGCGGTACATAAGCTGAAATAATTAACACATCAATACTGATGCCCTCCTATGCAATAGTATATGCAGACTGCCATAAAGAAGATGGGGTCAACCTATTTTCCAAAGCACCAGAAGGCAGGACAAGAAGCAATGGATAGAAATTGAAAAAAAGAGAGAGAAGCAGCCTAGAACTAAGGATAAATTTCCTGACAGTCAGAACAATCAACCAATGGAAAAGCTTCCCTTCAGAAGTTGTGTGAGTTTCATCACTGTAAAAACTTTCAAGAAGAGTCTGGGCCGCCATCTGTCAGAAATGGTATAGAGTTACCTGCTTGAGCACAGGGTTGGATTAGAATACCTCCAAGGTCACTTCAAACTCTGTATTTCTGTTATTTTGAGCATTGTCCCACTCATTTTCTTTTCAACTCACCTTTCAGGATGAAGGGATGAGGGTTATCTATTATCCTTGCTGGGTTTGGGGTGATCGTTGTAAACATTTCAACATTCCATTTCCCCCCAGCTAAGCATCCTACTACCCCTTTCTGTCTTTTTTTCAGCATTGTGGGGAGTGTGACAAGTGCCCTTGTAAAGATGGGGACACCAGTGATTACTGTATGAGCTGCCAGGTTGGTATTTCAGTTTGTCTGCCTCCTTCCTCTCTTCTTTTTCTTCTCCTGCAAGACTTAATAGTCTGGCTTCATGAATGTTTAGTAATCTTGTGAATCACATTTGTGTTCTTTTCCCCACACAGTATTGTCATTTCTGCTACATTTGTCCTGTGTGTGAGACCGCTTGTGCACCAGGTGAGCAGTAGTTCGTTTTTCTATTTGTTGAATGGACAGCATGTCAAATCCAGTGTGTGTGTGTGTGTGGGGGGGTGTAAATAAAACCTGAGTTCAAATCTTGACTGGTTCAATTGAGTTGCCATCTCTCAAGTTATTGAGAAGAAATAGGAAGAAACCTTCTCTATCCCAGACATCTCAGTAATTGAATTCACATACTGTATCATACCAAGCCATATATTTTATTTAGCTTGCATGATTGGAGCCATTGCAGTTACTGAATGATGGCTAATAGTTGTCTGTTATGCAAATTCATTGTCATGGTTTATTCGATACTACAGTAAATAAATCACGGTTTGGTGTGATGTATGAACCCAGCCTATGTATGTTTTTTGGAGACAAGATGATGCAAAGTAACAATCAATCTCCTTATCTTCCTGAACTAGTTCTAGAAAAATCAACCACTGATTTGTTCTATTTTATGCAGGAAGCGTCGTAGATGAATTATCTGGAGCCTTATTTCAGTAAGTGAGAACTCCTCCTTCCAAAGCAGCACACAGTCCTTTTTTCATCTTCAGATCTGATTTGCAGCCTCTGTTTTAGTTGGTTTTTAACAAGCTTTCCATTTAGAATTTGGGTCAACCTTGGGTATGATAATGAATGTTCCTTTACTTGAGTGTTGCTCTGATGATTTCTAGGAGAAGGGACAGGGTGTAAATTTAAGAAGTCATTGCTACATTATAATAAAATAACATAAAATTATAGTAATAGCAATGCAGTTGGAAATCATCAGCATCAAGAACGAAATATTTTTTCTTTTGTAGGACAATCGCTACCATATTTGAGCAGCAGGAACACTGAAGCGCCCTCTGCTGGATAAGTCAAAATTAGGAGAGATGATGACACCTTGACTTTTAGAGCCAAACTGTAAACAAGGGCAAATATATGGCTGTTGTTTTCAGCAATGTTTTCCTCTTCTTCATCTTTGCAAAATGCTTCCTAAGATTGATTTTGTCCTTTGGGGGGGGGGGGAAAGGAGGCAAAAAGGGGTTTTCTATCTTTCTTCAAGAAGGCAGCAAAGCAACTTAGTGTTGATACCAAGTGGGCAAAAAAAAAGGAAAGATATAACAAACCATCTACCTAACTCCTTTTTTTGCTGCTAAAAATCTACCTTTGGAAATTGCTTTTGATTAAATATAATAATAATAAATCTCCTATCGGGATGAAGACTCATAGAACTGTTGTCTTGTTGAGCGTTTGGGCTTTTATTTGGACAGGGAGATTGTCCTTTGCAAGCCAGGACATGTTAAGCGAGATCAAATTTTAAACATTTCACCTTCAGTTAAGGAATACATATTGTCTATTGTATCTCCTTGGCTATTAAGAACTTCATCACACTTGCAGCTTACTCCTGAGCAATAGGTCAACTACTTGTGCTGTAGTTGTTTACTCACTCATGTCCTCCAGATTTGTTGGAGTTCAACTTCAATGTCAGCTACAAGAAGAATCAAACCCACCACCTCTGCAAAGTACCAGATAGAAGTCAGTCTTAGTGAATAAGCCAGAATAGGAGATGATTCATGCTAGTATGAGTTTGCATCAATGTTTGTTTCTGAATTGTGATTTGGTTCAGTGAAAAATATCCTATCCGACACTCTAATGAAAGTTGGATGTTTGAATTAAATCACATTCATTTTTACAATATTTACTTCATAAACCTGTCATTCTGCCCATAGGATCCTCAGTGTCTGATCTGTGATCATTCTTTTGGGATAGGAACAGTTTCACTTCATCAAAAATTATAGGACTACCTAAGCCGGCTTTCTACTCTGCTCAACCATTTTAATATTTTATTTATTATTTTACAAGTTTGCTTGCTACTTAATAATAATGATTCTAAGTAGCTTACCTAAAACCCCATTGTACTAATTTCTCCTTTCCCAACTCTTTCTGGTCTATAAATTTTTGGAAAACTACTATTTTCATGGCTTATTCATAGAATAACAAAAGGCAAAATTGACAACATAAAACTGTATTGGTATCAAGTATGATTTCTGCTCTTTACCCAAGAAACTCTAAACATTTGTTGATTTTACAAAGATACCAAAGAATCTGACAAAGGCAACCATTTCCTCATATAGCAGCTTTCATAATCTGGGACTTTCCCAGAATAATGACACTATGATACTAGCTAGAGAATCTTTTCTGGAATGCCATCATAGCTAAACTGGTTATAGTACTTTCAGGAACTAGATTTCTAGTGCTACGACATTCAAGATATCAGGTCCATTTCTTCTTGCATAACTGTACAAAGAAAAGACAGGAGTTGGAAAAGATGTTGCTATTTAAGCCACCATTAACATTCTGTGCTTCAAAGTCATGCACAATAAAAATGCTGGCCCAGAAGTAACCTTTTTTTTGGGCAGGCTATATATACCCTATTCTACAAATTTATTTTAATTAATGCATTTTATTTTATGCAATCTTCTTAACCGGGTGTTAAGAAATATTTTACAGCCCGTTATATTCCATTCTCAGTCATTTTTGCTTATATATTAGCTAGCATCTCTCACTTAACAAAGAGTACAAATGATCTTTATCATTTTTCTTCTTCCTGCATATTATTTTTCTGCAACTGATGTCTGGCCATTGCACTAAAACCCAGGAAGCCAAAATTGGATATACATTAAACCAAATTGAAAACTCTAGCTGAAGAATGAGAATAAAATGCAAACTTGGCTGAGGGTAATTAATGTCTCACTTGTTCAGATGTAGATTAAGTTTTTGAACAAAATCAAAACATAAGAAAGTTAGTCTGGTGAGCGGGTGCTAGTAACCAGAATCTGAAAACAAATGTGCTAGATCAACTCCAAACTCAAATCTGAGCTTCCTTGTGACCTCAGATTTTGAAACTCACCTGCTTTGGTTCAAATAAAAGTAATCTTCTCTCTCCACTCCAGTGATGGACGCTCTTCTCCAGACTTTTTAAACTTAATTTATAGCCTTCACTTTGTCTCGTTTTCATGAACAATAAACTTTAAAATTGCTTCTAAACTTGCTGCATGTTTTCTCTAAAGCCTGCACTTTGATGAAGTGGCCTTAAAGGATTTGGTCATCATAGAAGCTCAACATTTTAAATAATTGAATGGGAGCATTTTTTTCCTCATTAAATGATGGTAATCCTTTGGGATGCCATGAAGAATAGGGCAATGTCCTGTTTCTGTGTCTTTTGTCCTTGGTTAGCTCTTCCTTGAATTCTAAGAAAGCCCCCCCCCCCCCTTATCCTTTAAAATTCTGTTAACTGGGGCACCTTTTAGTGAGTATTGAGCAGTAAATGTGTTTTTGGCTAAAATAAATCTGCTTTCAATGTGGTTTCTGAAGTTAATACACTTAAGTTGACACTGAATGAGGATTTCTGTATCTAGGCAAATCCTAAAAACCATTGGACAGTAGCAAAAAGATACACACATTCACTTTGTAGCCTATATCTGATACACCTACAACAGATTATTTTGCGGATGCTGCCAAGATAACAAAATACACCATCTGGCCACTAATGCAGACCTATGAACTGATGGGAGTAGATGTGGAGATACCATTTATAGAGTTATAGAGGCCATGAGGGGAGTTGATTATGTGGAAGGAAGTGGCTTAGACATGTCGGTGTCCAGTGATAATAAAAGTCTGTGTCTTCTTGGATATCTTTTTTTCTCTAATATAAGAGGAAAGTAGCTGTCACTGAAGAGATGGAGAAACCAGTGGGTTCAGTCTTGGACATCAAGAGGCTGGGCAAAACCCAAAACCTTTGGATGTATGGCTTTTGATCTCTATGTATCTTGTTTTCAAAGAATTAACAAGCTGCCAGGAGGGTAAAAAAGAAAAACCCAAACCTGGTTGTCTTATTGCTCCAATTATGTTAGTTTGGAGAGGTAGATTATTAACTAGGGCATTTCTAGATGGATGAAATCCAATGGCTTTGTGGAACCATACATCCTGGTGAAAGGGAAAAATAAAATGGGAGTTTTAGAAGTTGAGGAATAGTCATCTCAACAACATGTGATGTTCATTAGCATTAGGTGATTGCTTAAGAAAAAAAAAATCACAGGCAATTGCTTAAGAAAAGCTTAGTCTGGAAAGACTCTAAATTCCACATTCTGAGTGCTTCTGTGCTTACTTACCCACAGTTTAATGGATTTCAGTTTAATAGACTTTGGATTTAATGGACAAGGCCTTCTGAATGGGAGACGTGCTGAAGCACCAGCTGATGCATTGGGACATTAGTGGAGGAAGGTAAGAGAAGAGATGGAAAAATAAAACTGGGAGTATTGAAAGTGGAAAGGTCAATTGGGGATGGGAACTCTTGAAAAATGCCATATGGAGAGTTGTTGACAGGAAAGAGGTGGGCAACACACACTCTTTTATTGCTACAATATTCGTGTAAGTTTGGTTGGGTTGAAATGGCAAGTAGCCCCAAGTCACCCAGTGAACTCTATTGCCAGGTAGGAACATGATCCTTGGTGCTCCCAGTCCAGATTACATCGGAGAAAGCACCATATTATCAGTACAGTGGTGGCATGCCAGGTAGAAAGGCTAAAGCTAGCAAAATAAAACAAGATTCTAAAGACCAGAGCAGGCTGTGGTTCTTGTGCCCTTCCCTTCAAAGACCAAGAAACAAGGGGCAAGATGTCTGTTACCAAATGAAAGTGGATGAAAAAGATCTAAGATTTAAATTCTGGCACTATTGTGTACTGCAGCCTGCACTTCTGGATCTGTGGTAGCTGCTCCACATTATTAGAGTTTCCTGTATCTACAATAAAAGCAATATACGTTATCATCTATAGGCCTTATCCCTCCCACGGCTATGTTAACTCTTAAATGCTGGTTGTATTGAAAGTAGTTTACAGTATTGCAGTGCCATAGGGCGAGGCTCTGGGTGCAGGATCTGAAAACAAGCAGTGCTGGGCTGAGCAAGGGAGCGTTGTAATCCCTCTCCAACCTCTGTTAGAAGAATGGTGGGCTCTTAAAGACTAGAATACAGTAGAAGCAAAGAATGCCAGGAACTGCCTGCCTCACAGAAAGCAGAAATCCTTTTGCCGATTCTGTACTTTGCTCACAAAGAAAAATCTGCAGACCCTAGAAAACGTTTTTAAACTTTTTTTTTCTTTTTTCTTTAAAAAAAAAAACATTTCTTAACTCACACCCCTTGTAACCCTCCCCCTTTGCCTTCCCTGGAAGCAAACGGGAATGAAGGGGACCAGGAGAAGACAGCCTCCTCCAGTACCTCAGCTTCCTGCTTACCCCTCACAATCTCCCTGACAGATTTGATTCCCAAGATTGAATTTCTTTTCCTCCCCAACCCATTTTTTTTTTCATGCAAAACTACCCCTTTGCTTTGCCCCTCACGCCCACACATTCTCCCTGGAAGGAACAACTGAAATAAAAATGTAAAATAAAAAAAGGTGAAAATATATAAACATCAAACAAAAATTATTGGCGTACAGGGCAGAGGGGTAGCAGGACACATTATTAAATTAACAGAGAACCTGTAATGGCGGTCGAAAAAGAAATTCAATTTACACGAGATTCCACAGCACAGATATACACAGAAAATACAACTCTTATATTACAATAGTCTCAGAGGAGGGAGATCTATGTGCCATATCAATAAAGTCCAGAGTCCTATCTCCAGTGACCATCACAGGTTGAGGTCTACTCTTTCCAGTTTGAGCATCTTGGACTTGAATTCCCCACTCTCTGCTCTCATAAAAAAGAAAAGAACAAGAAAAGAAAAAAAATGTGATGCTCCATCACATCAGATGGACCACCTATCTACCGGGACTGCTTCACGCCAGCACCAAGAGAGTTTGGGTGACAACGTCTAGTCCTCTTTCCTTCTCCTTCCACCTCAGGAGTTCTCTCATCTGGAGGAACTGGGAGCTGCAAAGGCAACGGGAAGAGAAGAGAAAGAGGGAACTTTTTGTTGTTG
>JAEANM010020563.1:0-12068 GCA_017656035.1 Myanophis thanlyinensis
ACGTCCCACGGACCGTCCCTCCGACACGACCTTGACCTAGAGAAATATGCAGCAAGCTCCCCCCTCCCCCCGTTACTGTGACAGCCGACATAAGATAAGACAGTTAGAAGCAAGAACATTATGGAAGGTTTTCAGCAAGAACTAAATAGAGGTTCTATGGAGGCTGACAGACACTAGCTTGCTTCCTCTCAACATTGCCCAAACGTAGCCATCCTATTTCATTCTTTTAATCTGTCCTGTGCCAACCACTCCTATCTCTAAATAACCGTCTTTACATACAGTGATAAACTTTACTTTTGGAAGCCTACCTTTTTCAAATCTAAAACCTTTGAATGGCCCTTTGAAGAAACACATGATTTTAGTTTAGTTTTCTGCTACAGCCCATGAATAAGCTACTTGTTCATACTGAGAACATTTTGTCCTGACGTACATGTTGCTGCTGTCCTGTGCCCAGCCATTTGATTTTAATGTTACCCTCAATTACTTGTCCAGCTTTCATCTATCACTTGATAAAGTCGTCTGATAATATGGGGTTGACATTGCTATTCATAAAATTGTCAGAGATTGTACACAACCAGATAGGTTGGTTAGATGAATCTAAAACTTAGAGGACAAACATGCAATAAAGATTTATACATGTTTTCTCTAAGGCACTGCTTCAGTTGCATTTTAGCAGCACTCAAGGCAAAATGGTTCTCTGCTTAATGTTTACATAGATTTTGCATTTTGGGGACTCTGCAATGCCGTTCTTCCAGATTTTACTTTAAAAGAATAAAGAGCAGCTTGGGATGCTCCCTACAGAAGGTTTCCCTAGCTTACTGCTTCTCCAGATAGATCTGACTACCACTCCTCAGACAACATAACCAGTTAAGGATAATGGGAATTAGGGTCAACATATCTCGAAAGCATCAACTCAGGAAAGATACCTTGAAATCCAGACAGATCTTCCCAGATGTAGAAATGTGGACTCTGCACTGCCACTATTTTCTCAAACATGTCCTTCAGATATGATAGAATTTCAGTGTGCATAATATCTCAGCCAACATGGCCATTGAGATGAAAGTCCAGCACATTCAGAACTGGCCAAATTGGAAACCTACATTATCATATTTGGAAATGGACACACAATATACTGACATGAAGGCTGATTTGCCATTAGTATTTACATTTGTTTCTTTAATCAAATAAAATTTTCAAATCAAATCGAATTTTATTCATCACATACACCATCATACATGGTACAAAATACAGTGAAATGTGTATATTTATTTATCATATGGCACATTCACATCACAGTATTTACAGTACATTGGCCACCTGGGAAAGAAGATGTATGGAATGCCATACTTTGCCCAAATCATCCAATTTGATTTGTTTTCTCTTTATCTCTTAGAAGTGTTGTCTATACTTTTAGAGGTTTTAGAAATACTTTCATGAACAATTGATGAGAAAACTCCATACAATTACAGCATTTTTTTACTGATATGATTATGGTCTGTTTTTAAAGATTTTCCAATCCCATTTATAAGAAACCAGGAGGGGGGAGAGTATCACTTTACAAAGTTTGCAAACTAATACAAAAATAAAATAGCTGAAATCTATGAAAAGAACACCTGGAAAAACATATCTAGCAAAATATTCATCTTCCATTAAGAACAGGGTAGAAAAAGTGACTTGTTTCTTCTACTGCCAGGTTCTGGCTGCTTGACTTTGTTGAATATCAATTTCAAAGTTGGAGTGTTGTTGTGTTAAATGTCTTAGTGCCCTCCAATGAGTTTGTTTTAAGCCTGATCCTAAGACATCTAAGTAGACAGTTGCAGCCTCCTAACTCAATGCTTTATATATTTCCAGAAAAGAAGCAAAATTCTTTTGCTTTTTATACAATCATATCCCTGCTCCTCTTTGTTCTTTTTCTCTCTTCCTTTTGCCTGCTTAAAGCACCTGGATTGTATTTATATACAGTATACAATTATTTTGTAAAACACATAACTCATTGCTGAGGACATGCTGGCAACATTTACTGCAGCTCCGTATGAACATGGCAGCCACTCTACAGTTAGATAGCAGCAAGAGTATTCAAATAGGGAGTTATATATATCCTTGCTGGAATAGTCATTCTTATTAGCCTGATAAAAAGTACTAAAGAAAATGCAGAAGCTCTAAAGAACTAAAACATCCAACTTGATCCCATCTTCATAATTTGAAATGTTTGGATTATTAGGTAGCTAACTGAAATGTACAACAATAACCTCATCTTGTCTTTCATTCACAATATTAACTATTGTTCAGAAGTGGCTTATTGGCAGATAAAAGAACTACAATTTATATCCTCCCCACCCATTTAGTTTAGCACTATATGAGAATATTTGAAAGAGAGTGAGAACTTAATTGGGGTAGTAGTAGGAAAAACAATATGGATAGACAGAGGTCAACCTGAGGTCCTATACGTTTAGCTCTTTTTCAAGAAGATTACAAATACATGAAAAGCAACCACGTGAATAAATAATTTGCCACAGTGGGAGCTCTGGCAGAAGGTGTAATTAATGCAAACTGGGTTAAAGCGATAGTATTGTACCTCTGGGCTTTCAGGGCTGAAGCAGTCTTTGGCCTGGAGGTTGATGGTTCCAAAACAATACTTGAGGTCCCAAAATATCCAGAGGGTGCCAAGTTGGTGAGGGCCAATAGAGATTTATATAAATGTAGATTAAAATATTTCCTCTAATATCAATGCCTTCTCTAACAATTTTCGATATATTGCTAAGCCATGTTACATTTCATTATAATTTAGTCAAAAAAAACCATGGTTTTTCAAAACACATTTATAAGTCATAAATATTAGATTCACCTAGCTCTAGTTTATTAAGCCAGAGTCAAAGTTAATACAACGATGTGATGAGTTAACGCCACTAAGATTTGAAGGTTTTTTTAAAATCAGGTTCATATCGACCAGGCATTTTTGTTATTGAATATCCCTGGATCCTATGTTCCCTTGCCTACTAGTACTGATTTTCTTTCTGAGTAGAGATGCACCCTCTATAGTTACACATAGTTATGCCAAATGCAGCCTCTCATTGCTTCTCCAGAAGTTGCCATCAGTGTACCATTTTAACTAAAGGATATTTAGTTTGTATAATGTTCTTGAACTTTACATTTTAATTATGTCAATTTTTTTTCTTGGGCTCATCCTTTTTATGGCAATACCATCATTGATAGTGTCATTCACAAATGAAATGTGGCTCTTAAACCTCAATCTTTACCTATGAGAAAGACCTGGTAAGCTTTTACTAAAGAAGCACAGGACTCTGAGGTCACACTTGGAAATGTATTGATGTAAAATATGTTTTAAAATTTTTAGGCTTAGTGCTTACATATGGTTTATAGCATTTTCAACATCTGGCTGGATTCTTTTCTATATTTGCTTGCAGTCAAATAAGCATTTTTTGGGTTTCTTAGCTTTGTTTTTTATTTAAATGAACAGCCCCTTAAGTTGTTAGACTGGGTGATTATTATAAAGAATGCC
Organism: Myanophis thanlyinensis; assembly: GCA_017656035.1. Classification (NCBI taxonomy): domain Eukaryota; kingdom Metazoa; phylum Chordata; class Lepidosauria; order Squamata; family Homalopsidae; genus Myanophis; species Myanophis thanlyinensis. Next base: position 3,521 of record JAEANM010020563.1, read on the forward strand.
ATTAAGGATAGACACAACTCATTAGTCCTCCTGGCAGCATTGCTTTAAAGACCATGTTTATAAAGCATATAGTTGCATTATGACATTTGAATATTCATTTATGCTTCCCCAGCATTTAGCATCTGTCATTCAATCTTGGAAAAAAAGGGCGCAAACCACAAAGAACATTGAAATAAATCAGATTTTGGAATATACCTTTAGATATTCAGTGAATACAATAAAGATATTTGCCCACATAAGCATTGCAATATTCTCTTGCAATTAGAAAATTTGTTCTGAGAATGTATGCAGTGAAAGTTAATAAACTTGGGGGAGGGGAGTTCATTATAGCTTGAAAAATCAGAGAATACATCATTGACGTGACTTACAGTATGTCAGTTTTGTGATATCGTACATGATGGCAATCTATATATCCTTTGTATAATTTGCATAGTAAAATCATATAATGTACTTCCAGTGGAATTTGGTTCCTTGCATAGTGAGCCCATTGCACAGATTTCACGGTATTGAATCCCCCCTTGTATAGAGAACTATAGTCTGTTAGATTTCACTTTCTCTGGACCTACAAATTTTGCTGTTTGATCAAAGTGTACCATAATGTCTTCCAAAAGCAACGGGAGCTCTTTGTGGTGTATTAATTTTTCTGAAAAAGAAATATGTAATGTCCAGTACTGATTCTGGAAACATAAATTTTTTTGTCTCAACCTCTGCTCTTTTCAAAACATCAGGAAAAAAAGATTTTCCTTGATCATGTTGGTATTCATTTGCATCTAAACTCACTACATATGTCTAGTGTAGTGGTGGCAGTGTGCAATCCACAGTCTAGTATCCATAGTCCTCTAGAAAAGATCACTTGAAGGCCTATGATAAAAACTGTTCCTTTTCTGCAGCTTGGGTCAAAATGAGAATGAGAGGAGAGAACCAGAAGTCTATGAAAAAGAAGCAAGGAGCCTCAAAGAGAGAAGAGATTTTTTAACTTCCTTCGGTTATACAGACCGTGTTACATCCAGCAGATTATGCCCGAGATGACATTATCTTTCAATAGCAAAAAAAAAAAGATTGACCCATGCTGTTCTAACATCTTACATGAGAACTTGGCTTTTTTGAGACTCTTAACTCTCAACAAGATTGACTGGAGGTGGATCTTTTTTTTGGGGGGGAGGCATGTTATGGGCAGTCCAGGCAGAGGCTTCAGAGACTTACATCCATCCTCTTGAATACAACATTGAAGGAGAAACTTTCATGTCAGTTTTGATCAGCTAATTATTAGTCTCTGAAGCACAACTTGGAAACAGATTACATAAATCTTCTGCCATTGCATAGTCATACTAGTTAATTAACTGAGAAAAGAAGACGTTTTCAGTTCTTCAGAATAGAAGATAAAATGTAATTTGCTCTGCATATTAATGAGAAAGGAAGATTATAATTTTGCTTGCCTTGAAAATAATGCAAACAAATCCAAAGCCTGATCCTGGAACACAACCCATCTTTTCAGGTTCCTTAAATATAATTTACAACCATGAGTTTTGTGTTAGCCAAGCTAACATCCAATCATTGGATGTCATAGTATAACAATGATTTCCTGCTCTGTGTTTACTTTTAGGTATGATTTCAGACAAAGTTAGCTAAGCATCTGCTATATTGAGCCAAAAAGAGAGAGAGAGAGAATGATCTGTTTTCAGTGCAGTGGTAAGATTGTTCTTGTGTAGCCAGTATTAATAGAGAAAGCCAAAAGGCTACTAAATAAACTTCAAACATGTATTCATTCCTACATTGTTTCTGAAATCTGTGGTTTAAATTTGCAGACTGGAACATAATTGGAAACTATTATTTTAACAGACTGAAAAAATAAAAATTAATTGGCTGGATAAAGCTGCCAAGATACAGTAAATAAGACCTCTGTAAATAAGATCTCAGCTTTAGCTATTATAATAATGTTAATAATATACATTACTGAATTTAAACCATCTAATATTTGTTTTTAAGTTTTGTATTTGGAAACATTTTCTGACTTTTCAGAAGAAAAAATAACTATTTGAAGTGTTATTAATATTGTATACTGCTACCAGATGTTAATGTTTCTAGGAAAATCTGAATCACGATTTTAGTTCCCTCTGCAAAAGTCTCATGATTTTTTAGCAAGTGGACAAGCATGCAGGATCTTAATGTTTTCTAAAATGAAGACAGTATAGTCAGATGGCATTTTTCAGCTTGTAACTGGGTGACTTGACCTGCAAATGACTAAATGTTTTTTTCTGTTTCAGGGACAAAGGTCATATCCCATTTAAGTTCCCTTCCTGTACCAGGTAAGGTATCTGTGAAGGTGCCATCTGCTGATGTAGAGGACAAAACTCTGAGCTTCAGTTCACTTCATGGGAGTTCAGACTCTTCTGGGGCAGACACATTTTGAAATGTGCAGGCTTATTCGTGCATACGGGCATTTTGGGGAGAGGATGTTGACAGATATTTGTCTCAAAATAATAATGTAACACACGCTAACTTTTGGTGGAGAAATGTTGACAGTCATATTATTGTAAAGAATTGATTGATTGATTTGCATATGTGTTGATAAGATATGTACATTTTTAATAAAATATTTTGTGTTTTTAAAATTTAAGTCTTAGCATTGTTTCTTTGCTTCTCTTTTGAAATTACATGTTTGAATGGAATGGAGAATCAGATTGTCCAACAGAACATGGGCAATCAGGCCATTGATATTTCTTACTTTCTAAGTTTAAAATAGATTAGCAACATCAGTAAGGTTTCACGCCATACCTGAGGACTGAGCTTCAGAAGTTCTTTATGCTTGCTGTCATTGGATTAGAACCCTTTCTTACAATTGCAGCTTGACAAAGTTTCCTTATTCCATGTTATTTACAATTACTATCTGTACACCGAAGATCGGTGTAATTGGGGGGAAAATGGAACCTAAGTGAGGTTCCTTAATTTGGAAGGAGAAGGCTGTCAAACCAAATGTTATTACTTATGACCTCTGTACAAGTGTCGTATAAAGTAAGACACCTGTAGTATAAAATCTAACCCTCTGATTAATATTGGAGTCTCAGCATATTTACAATCTTATTCTTTAACTTTTATCATAATAAAAGACTATCCTATGAGACATTACAAGGATGGCGTTGCTCCATTTTTCTTTCTATACATACTTTTTATTAATTCCAGGTGATCTTATCTATGTATGATTTGCTCCAGTAGTCCACTTATTGTTAGATTGTCCTTGTTCCTCAGAGAAGGCAAAATGGAACAATTCTAAAGAGGCCTTCATGGATATATGCTCAGAGCCCTCCGAATGATGATGATGAAACAGGGCATGTATGGGCAATGAAAGGAGAACATAATAAACAAACACAATGCTGTCTCCTGAAACTATAGAATGAGCTGAGGGTTCCAGAAGATACCAAACACATCCAAAAAAAGGATACTTTGGGTATGTTAGAAATAAACGGATAACCTGAAGAAAGGTCCGTGAGATTGGTAGTTTATAGCTGAGTATCCAAACGGTAAAGGATGCACTAAGGCAGAACTAGTTATCTCATATTTTGCATGAGCCACCATTGTTAGAGTGCAGTACTGCAGGCTACTTCTGCTGACTGCCGGCTGTCTGCAATTTGGCAGTTCAAATCTCACCAGCTCAAGATTGATTCAGCCTTCCATCCTTCTGAGGTGGGTAAAATGAGCCAAATTGTTGGGGGCAATATGCTGACTCTAAACTGCTTAGAGAAGGCTGTAAATCACTGTAAAACATATAGAAGTCTTAAGTGCTATTGCTATTTGTTTTTTTCAGAAAGAAAATGGAGATGTAGCTGGTTGTGATTTTGCCACTATGTGATGAGGGAACCACTTAGGATAAAGTAAGAGAGAATTTAGCTAATTTAAATGAATCCCAAGTCTCCAGGGGTGGATGAATGAGATCACATGATGTTGAAGGAACATTTGAAGTTGAGGTGATTGCACAACAGCTCCTGGTAATCTGAGAACTTTGAGGTACCAGATCATTGAGACTGTGAGGTCCCAGAAGACTATAGAAGACAAATGACATTGCTATAGAACTTGAGAAACAGCAGGCCTGTCAGCAAACTGCCATAGATATAATGTTCCATGCTAGTCTTTATAAAATAAAGGTGGATAGGCTACTGTTAGAAAACTGATTGAACATATCAATATAACGCTCATTAATGGTTCTACTTTAACTTGGAAGAATTAAGTGAAAAGCCACAGAGCTCTTTCCTTAGCCTTGTGATGTTCAATATTTTTTGTGATATGTCAGATGGCAGACTCGAGATACTTACCAAGTTTGCAGATGGCACAAAGCTGCCAATAATGAAAAAGAAAATTCAAAATTATCCAGATGGATTTGAGAAGTTGATGGAAATTAATAGAATAGAATTTTATCAAGGAGAAATGTAGGGATCAAATTTAGGTAGAAAAATATAAGGAAAAATATAGAAATTTGGCTTGTTACAAATATTCAGAAAAGGACCTGGATATTTTTGTCAATCATAGGTTAAAAATGAGTTAGTAATTTGATACAACTGTTAAAAAGTCAAATATTATATTGGGAAGCATTAACAGTAGAACTGAATCCAAATTGCAGGAAGTAATTGTTCCACTCTAGTTTGACTTTAAACCCTATTGGGAGTACCACAATTTAAAAACACAATGACAAATGGGAACGAATTTGGAAAGTGACTAGCATTGACTAGAAATTCCCTGGGAATTTCTTAGACCATTGAGTCTCTGCAATTTGTTGGAAACTGGAGAAGGCAGTGCTAGTACATGAACATAGTGTGTGAGGATGTGTAGGAACATAGAACATTATCTAACAGCTCATTAGATTCTCTCAGCAATAGCCCAAATCTGTTTCTAATCAAAATCTCAGCCAGAGTTCTTTATCATCTGCTTTTTGATTAAAGAATTGTCTTTAATGCAAAGCCTGTGCTCAAATACCACTTTGCTTGACAGAATTTTACTAACCAGACTTATGTGAGTATTTTACATGAGAGCATGTTACAAAACCTCTATTTTCTAAATTGCTCTTCTTTTCTTAAATGCTGCACTTCCTTTCCCTTTACCAAACTCTTCAAGTCTCTACCTACCGGTAATCTATCAGCTTGTGCTTCCATTTTCTTCTTTTTCTGTAGCTAAGTAATTGCTCCCGAGGTACTGATTTTCTTTATAGCCACTCTCCTACCTTTCCTGGGAAAGTTCTGCTACCTTTCAATTTGCCAGACAGTCTTGTGGCCAATTTGCTAACTAGCTCACTCTACCCACTCCCTTAGTTTTCTACTCATACAGCAAAAAGAGGACAACCACTCATTTAAATGTCAGTAGCCCTGTTATTGTTTTTTTCTTCCTCTGGAAAGTTCAAATGATGGACAGCAATTTGTTAAACAGCCATATCTCTGGAAAGCTTGGATCCTCCATTCACGTTTTGCACCTTTCTTCTGTTTCAAAAACCAGCAGCAGGTTCTTCCAGTGAACACCAATTTCTCCAAAGACCTCACCACATTTGTACCACAGTCTAATCTTCCAAGTAGCAGCTAAACTCTTCCCGTGAGCTCCAGGTCTGTATTTAAGCCCTTTGAGTCCACCTCTCACTTTCTAGAAAAGTAAAGCAATCATATGCAGTACATGGTTTATGCAACAAGGAGTAGATAGGTCCTATGACTAACAACTTTATTGGTATCTTAAATTCAAGGAGCAGAGAAATTATGGAAGAAGAACATTTGTGTTGTTGATAGAACACTGAAAAGTGGAGGACACAATTCTGTGCACATTTTTCTCTAAGTCTTGAGTGGGACTTGTTTGAGTCTGCATATGCAGGATTACTTTCTAATGTGATAATAAGAGGTTGGGGAAAGATTGGAAATGTGGGTTGTGGAGCCAGAACCACCAAGAATCAGATAATTGCAACTCATCTTAGGTTTAGTGCATGCTTTGTGGGCTGAGAAAAGCATACTCAGCCAGGGGTGGGGAGGGAGCAGCACTGGATTTTGGGACCACATGGCAATAGACTCTGAGCCTGTTTTAGATGGCTATTTCCTGGACTGCTAATAACACCAAGGAAATTGTGTTTTGAACCACCTGGTGGTAGAGAGATTAATATTAACTGCTAGAAGAGCAATCTAGTTTCAATATCCAGACTATGGCTGAGTAACAGGTATGCAGGAATTTACAGATCTTGTTTATTGACTTATTAAGCAACCATTTGAAGCTATAACTACTGAAAAAAATAACTTCAAGGTCAATGCCTGCATTTATGACCTTTGCAGTGTCCCTCAATCATGTGATTGCCATTATAGTTAGTATGTATTGCCCTCTGCCTGATCTGTTCCTTTTATTTTTTTTCCTCCTTGCAGAGAAGACAGATTGGAAAAGAATGGGTTAGAAGAGAGGAAGCAGACACACAATGGGAATACATATCAAAAGGTATGAGGCGGCCCTGAACATCCTTGAGGCTGGGAGCTGCAAACAGCTTGGTGCCTGTGCCTACTTACTCTCCTGTAATCCCTTCCTCTCCAATATTTGTGTTCTGCAAGGAGAGGGAGGAAAAAACTGGTCAGACATTGGAGAGGTTGTCTACTGCCTTAGTCCCCCCCCCCTTTTATCACCCCAGAGCGGAAAGATTGGGGGGGAGCCAAGCAATCTCTGTAGGCAATCTCTTCTGTGCTTGACCCATTTTTCCTCTCACAGAACAGAAACATTGGAGAGAAAAGGATTACAGGCTATAATGGGGAACACACTAACCTTTCTCATAGAGTGGATCCAGCTCCCAGCCCTGAATTCTTTCAATGCTGCTAGTGCCACTGCATTACTTTTGATATATATTCCCCACCAGCCTGTGTGTCTGCCCACTCTCTTGTAATCCCTTCTTCTCCAATGAATATAAATACAAACACTAATTCCCTTTTTACTAATTATCCTGGCACTGGTGTGAGCATTCCAAAAGCAGGAATGGGCCAAAGGGAAGTACAGTCACAGTCAAGTGATTTCCTGCTTAATGACAGCTGCCGATGTTAATTGTGGTTGCTAAATGTGTGTTACCTGTGTAGCCAGAGTTCCGTGAGCCATATGTAGCCTGTGGTAGGGGATTCATGGGAGTGTAAAAAAAAGCTAAGATGGCAGCCCTGGCAAGATAAACAAAACGGTTGCTTTTTATGTATGCTGCATGTGCACCAAACACACATCAAGAGGGGGGAGGAGGGGGGAGCTCCTATCATATGTTGCAACATCATCTTGATTTTTTTTATCCTTCCAGATGCCTCTGCCAGTAAATCTAAAATTTTCCATCTGTGAACAGACTTCTCTTAGCATGCAAAGTATTCTGCAACTATTCACCTTTCTCTTTCTAATAGGTATTCAATGAAAAGAAAAAAAAAGATGTGGGAAAAACATAGTAAAGTTGTAAATGGAAGATGCCAATGTTTGGATCCCTGTGAAAGTTCTGTGAATGAAGCAGTTGGAGTGCGAAATGAAAACCTCATGTGAAAGTACCATTAGCTAAAGTAGCTGAAGGAAAACAGGAGCAAGAATATACTTTATATGCAAAGAACAAGCAAGAAAACATACTAATGTTCAATGTATTTATAATTTACACCATGACAACAAAGGTGTTTTTCCTTGATATTGCTATAATATCAAGCCCAAGCTACTTCTCTTTTTTCTCAGATGTTTTCTATAGATTTTCTTCTACATGTGCAGTGAAATTTATTAATGTATTTACAGCAGAATTTCCATTGTTTTATTAATCTTTAATCTTTTTCAATATTTGATAATCCCTCCTCATCAGTATTAACAGGGAAATCACATCTTTCAGATAAGAAATGAATACATTGGGACAATCAAATTTAATCACAAGGGTTTGTTTTAAAATAGGCTAAATCTGTAGCCAGAATTCTAGTTTAAAAGACTAGGATAATTCAGTGTATGTGATGTGTAAAAACAGTTACAATTAAGGAGTGATTTTTAAAAAAGTTTTTCCCACCCTAGCACTCACCATTGTTATTGAACTCCAACTCCCATCATCCACAAGCATCATTAGTAGTCCAAACCATGGCTTTGATCAAATGTCCAGTTTGTCACTGGTTTCTGTTTCTTCTATATAGTAATTCCCTTGATGACATCCTAGTAATATACAGTATGAATTGACAATATTTTTTTCAAGAAACACTAGCTGTAAGGTGAGAGAAGCAGAAATGCTCTCTTGTTGTCAGGTTTGGCTTCATAATTGCAAAAGTGAAAAGTAGAACATAGTGTACGAACTATTTATTATTTTATTTCTTAAAATTTTTTAAACCAGGCTACAATAGTCACTTTCATTTCATAAAACATAAAGAACAAAATGGATGCCTTTAGCTGAGAAACCCATTCCCTCTAAATTCCCAGGCAGGAAGGTCTGGGCTTGAAGGAAGAATGAATATCAACAATCCAACTACTCAAGAGAAATTAAATTTGGTCTAGGTCAGGGGTAGGGAACCTTGGCTCTTTCATGACTCATGGACTTCAACTCCCAGAATTCCTGAGACAGCAC